>ML777334.1:270112-289115 GCA_009831015.1 Picea engelmannii | reverse complement strand
ATTTCACTTTTGACTTAAAACTCCTAAGTCAAAGTGAAATTAGAATCATAAAGTAAAGTATGAGAGTAAAAGTCTTCCCCCTTTGTGCTTAGAGACTCATAAGCACATGGGGACCACTTTCCAAGGTATCCAAATCTCAACATAAACATTTGTTATTTGGATCCTGGAATGAGAGCTCCAATTGAGTGAGAGGGCAGATTGCTGTGATCCATTGGTCAGCTTTCACTATGTTAGCACATATAACCGCTAGACGTCCTGAGATACCTCTAGATTCAATGATAATCCTGGCCATATTTCTCCAAAAACTGTTATTAACTCTATTGAAATCAGTAGCACTTAATTTAATCTCTCGAAGGAGGACCATTGCTGGTTTCTCCTTCCTTATTAAGGACTTGAAACTTTTTCTTCTTTCAGGGCTTTCTATTCCCTTACAATGCCATGACAAAAGCCTCAAGATTTTGGGGGTTTGTTCTTCTTACCTGATTCAAATGCTTAAATCAAGGAAGAGGAGGATCATGGTGTCCCATCCTTTGTTGAAAGCTGGAGGGAGGTTCCTTTCATGAGTTAGCTGTTCAGGCTGATTTGTTAATTCTTCCGTGTCTTCATTGAAAGGGTTTGCATTTTCCAGGGAGATTTTCCCTTCCTCACCTATTTGATCCTCAGTTTGTTTGCCTACATTTTGAGAGGTTTTACTGGGATCTCGCTGCTTATTTTCCAAAACTGTATATTTGTTTTGTGTTTTTGCTACTCCTTTTTCCTTTGGATGATTTTGTTTCTGCACTTGCTTCTTCTTTTGGCTATTTGAAACTTTATTATATCTATCTTCTCCTCCTGGTTGTGGAGGCGCAGTCAATGGAACTGACTTCTCCTTTGGGCAGTCTTTGGGAATATGTTGGCACTCTTGGCAGAAGGGAATCTGCTCATAATCTGGTTTTTGAATGTGAACCTGGTCTCAATTGAATCTCAGTGGATTCTGGAAGGCCTTTCTCCAGGTTGACTTCTTCACAAATGCATGCACAAGAATAGATCCATCTGCGCATGCTTCTCTTTTTGCTATTTGGAACTTTCTAAAATCTATCTCCTCCTGGTTGTGGAGGCAGTCTGTGGAACTGACTTCTCCTTTGGGCAGTCTTTGGGGAAGTGTTGGTACTCGTGGCAGAAGTTACATTTGAAAGGAATCTGCTCATATTCCAGTTTTTGAATGTGAACCAAGTCTCTCAGTTGAATCTGAATGGATTCTGGAAGAGCTTTCTCCAGGTTGACTTCTTCACAATGCAAGCGCAGACATTGATCCCTGATTTTGCCTCTGATTTATCTATATATATGTCGAGCAGATTTTGAATTTCTTGCAGAGTAGCTTCATCCCAGAGAAATAAGTGAAGCGAAGATGAACCCAAACCAGTACAGCTGCAGGGATTTTTTCTTCAGGATTGAAACTGAAAGACCAATGATTTAGGTAAATATCATTGGCTCCAAATTCCAATAAACCATGGACCTCCTCAAAAGATTGTCTCTGTCTACCTTTGATTCGAAGAGAGAGCAAAACCCTTTTGCACAATAGAAATGCCTAAACTTGCCTTGCATTAGGGGATCCTAATGGTGCTGGATCCATGCCACCATTGTGTTTGGACTAGGCTGCCATTGAATTTTCCTATCAACAGATTCTCCAAAAACATGAGAGTTTTACTAAAAGGAACACCAGATTTAACATTTTCCAGGCTTTGCTTTTTTGGCTGCTGTTTCATGCAATCATCTTCAAGGCAGCATCTGCTTGCTGGGAGGGAAGAGAATGTGAAGAATAAGGAGAGCTCAGGCTTTCCCTTCCCCCCTCTGCCTCCATTGAAGGAGGAATCTCAGATGCGAGTGATGCCAGATAATACCTTAAAGATTCAGAGTGATGCCATTCGGTTTCTTATCAATTTTTTGGAAGAGCTTTTAGAAAATTCTACTCGAGACTTCTTTCAAAAGATATTTGGTCTTTACAAATCTCTCTCTCTGTTTTTTCCCCTTCTTTTTAAATGGGAGAGCCCCTTTTCTGTGTTAGATTGATATGAGAAATAGATCCAGAAATTATGAGTTGATACTAATTTCCCCCAAATAAATTTTAAACAAAACACTGGTTTCATAATCGACAATCAGAAAGCTTGATGAGATGGAATGATCCTCTGTTTCAAAATGACCAATACCAAGATAACCAAACATTCCAGCTGCTCTGTCTATAAAGAAATATCTACAGGAATTCTGAACCTCTTCTCCCAGAAACATGGCCATTTCCAACTATATCCAAAAAAACTATAAGTATAGAATGAAATTTAAATCGCCCTTCATAATTTTCCATGGTTGCATTTTGTTGGCCATATCATGGGTAAATTTCCAGATGACTTTCCAACAAGTCTCCCATATTTGCTCAGAGCTAAATTCAATTGCTTTTGTGAACTCATAATCAACATTCATGAGTGCTTTCCAAATTCCAATTATCAGAAAGCTTGATGAGATGGAACGATCCTCTGTTTCAAAATGACCCATACCAAGATAACCAAACATTCCAGCTGCTCTGTCTATAAAGAAATATCTACAGGAATTCTGAACCTCTTCTCCCAGAAACATGGCCATTTCCAACTATATCCAAAATAACTACAAGTATAGAATGAAATTTAAATTGTCCTTCATAATTTGCCATGGTTGCATTTTGTTGGCCATATCATGGGTAAATTTCCAGATGACTTTCCAACAAGTCTCCCATATTTGCTCAGAGCTAAATTCAATTTGTGAACTCATAATCAACAATCATGAGTGCTTTCCAAATTCCAATTATCAGAAAGCTTGATGAGATGGAATGATCCTCTGTTTCAAAATGACCAATACCAAGATAATCAAACATTCCAGCTGCTCTGTCTATAAAGAAATATCTACAGGAATTCTGAACCTCTTCTCCCAGAGACATGGCCATTTCCAACTATATCCAAAATAACTACAAGTATAGAATGAAATTTAAATTGTCCTTCATAATTTGCCATGGTTGCATTTTGTTGGCCATATCATGGGTAAGTTTCAAGATGACTTCCCAACAAGTCTCCCATATTTGCTCAGAGCTAAATTCAATTGCTTTTGTGATCCTCTCAACTGATGGGTTGGGCATATGTTGTAGCTGCTTTCTGGAACCTCTGGGGCACTCAGAATCTCATTTCTTGTGGCAAGTGGAATTTCTTGTCAAACTGAGTCAATTACATCCCATGTCAACATTATTGCACCAGAACCTGTGATCAGTGGTTAGCTGTTGCTGAGTAGGAAGAACAAGTGAATTAATAGTGTCTACAAATTGTATTTACTAAAAAATAAGCTGTCTTTGTATGTTTATGAAGAAAAATTATTGGCAATTCCCGAGAGTTGAGCAAACCATGTGTACATTTTGACATTTTGGCTCATGCAGGTTCGACAATACAAACATGAACGAGAATGCAATTCCATCATAGAGCAGGCTAGAGAGGAAAAAATTTCCCGTCTTGAAGCTCTTGTGGATGGTGCCATCTCAAGTGAGGAGTTTCTGAAAGATGAACTGTCATTACTTGCTTTTGAACACAAGGTTTGTTGTATTCTGTGCATCCTGCAATTGTCTCTTCCATCTTTGCCTGGAAAGCATATTTGGCAGAATAAATTCTGTAGTTTGGAATAGATCCCTTACCCAACTAATTTTTTGTGTAAATGCAGTTATTGGAAGACAAATTCCAGAATCATCCGGAAGTGACACGAGCAATGATTGAGGAAAAACGTCTTTCAGAGGAACTAGAGAAGTACCGTAGCTTCTGCGAATTAGGGGAAAGGGATGCATTAATGGAAGAGATAAAGAATCTGCGAACTCAGTTGCAGTATTATTTAGATTTGAACAGTTCTGTATCTGCCAAGAAATTGCAGCTGTCTGTTGTCAACCAATCTATTCAGAGGCCTGAATTTAACGAATCTGCTCATTCCCTGGGTCTCTCTAGCATCTCTGAGTTGCCTGTTGCAGCTCCTGATGTAATCAGAGACACTTTGTCAGACAATAAATGGGAGGAGGAGAATAGGCAGTGGACAGAGAGGGAAAGCGAATGGATCTCTTTGGTTGATGACTTGAGAGCAGAGCTCGATTCTGTCAACCGCTTAGCAGAGAAAAGAAAGCAAGAAGTGGAAAATGAGCAAAGATGTTCTGAAGAGCTGAAAGAAGCACTCCAGATGGCTATGGAGGGTCATGCACGCATTCTGGATCAATATGCAGAGCTTCAAGAAAAATACATGGGCTTGCGAGCCAAGCACCGAAAGATTAGAGAAGGTGTATCAGATGCCAAACGGGCTGCTGTAATGGCTGGCATTAAGGGTGCTGCATTGACCTTAATTGAATCTCAGGCAGCAGAACTAGCGGCCATGAAGCTTGATAGCGAACAAGAATGTAACATTATGAAAGATGAGATAGATGGGTTACAAGCCCAATTAAGGGACACTGTAGAAGCTGTTCAAGCAGCTGGAGAGCTGGTGGTCCGGTTGAAAGAGGCAGAAGAAGCTGTATCAATTGTTCAAGTGAGTAAGATAGTTCATTAGTTCATTTGGCTCCCACACTTCCCATGAATTTTTCTGAGACTAATGGGTATGCTCGTTAATTGTGCAGGATGCTGCTTCCCGTGTTGATCAAGATGCAGAAGCACTGCGTCGGGACATGCAAAAATTGAAGCGGAGACATGCTACCGAGATTGCCACGCTGAACCAGCGGCTTCTAGAGAGTCGCCTGCAAAAATCGTCTGTTTGCCCAATGTGCCAAGTTGCAGAACGGGTAAAATTTGAATTTCCAGATGCAGACAATGCCACTTTTGAGGCAGCATCTATCAACAGAGAAGCCCAAGAAGAATGGAGAGAAGAATTGCAGCAACAATTTCCCCCCAAATTTGAGGAGCATGATGAGCTCTTAAGAGCAGATCAACCTTCATGGTTTAGTGGACACGATAAGTGCAACATATGAAACTCTTCCTCCTCTAGCTATTCTTCTGAGCAGGTGGTATACAGATAGGCGAGTTTGAGTAAGTGTTTGTCTGAAGATGTACAGTAGATAGTTGAAACTCTCTTATCATATAATCATTCATTAATTCATTCTTTGGGATATTCTACTCTGTTCTCCACCAGAACTGGAACATGGGTTATCAATTTTTTTTACCAATTATGGAAAGAGAGATGTAATCAATGCCACCTGAAAGAAGATTGTCCTAAATTGTTTTTCTGTGGCTATGCTGTATGATGGGTCACAGCCCAATTTATGGGCGAATTATAGACTTGATAGACAATTTGAAGTTAATTGGTGATTTCACTACAATTTTTTTTTGAAGTACTGACTTAATTATATAAAAACTGTAATGTATACAATGATAGGTATATGATATATATAATTTCGACTTATTAGTTTTTGAAAGGTATAATGAATTGAAATATTTGATATAGCCTGATCAAAATCCCAACACAGGTAGTGATGCAATCTATTCCACCTCATGGCGACTGATCTCCATTGAAAATTATTAATAGTTAGAAGAAAGGAGTTGGCTGGTTGTGATATTGCTGGATTTTATTACATACATAAATGCATTCATGTGTTTGTTGCTCTGCTCTTCACGAAGCTCTAGACTTTGAGTTTCATTCATTATTTACCTTCAAATCATTTAATTCATCTTACCGTTTGTTCTGAGGATTTTATAACTATTTTCTCTGAGAGGGTCAGTGTATATTATATCCTTTATCTCCTATGATATCATGGACATGAAATTTTATGAATTTCTTTGTATGGCAGTTTTCAATCAATTGCAAGAGATTTCAGCATGTGAATGCCTTTAATGTTATGATACCGCCAAAGATTATATTCTTGGTGCCATGTCAGCAAGCAGGATTGCAGAATCAAGCTTAGATTTGCACAACTAATTAGCTTCTAAAGTTTGTCATCGGAATTATGAGAGTTAATCTATAGTAATTAGAAGCCAGTACTGTGCTGCCACTTCTAAAGCTGATGTTTATTATCTTTCATGTCCATTTTCTGCACGAAGCACAGGTTCTTCCTATATAAAACCAGATAATGTTCTCCTTAGACTGACAAACATGTCTGTTAATGGTTATCCCTGTCCGTACTGTGCTGTTACTTCTAGAGCTGACGTAAGCACAGGTGCCTCCTATGCAAAGAGATAATTCTCCTTAGAATTACAAACATGTCTGTTAATGGTTATTCCTGTCCGTTGATTTGCATTTAGTTTTTTGTTTCTTTTCATTAAAAAATACAGTAGTTTACTTGGAGCTGTTTCTCCTATCATGGCTATCAATTTTCTCTTTGCATTAGACTTAGCACCGGAGTCTAAAAGACATGACATGGTTGTGTTTCATTGAACAAAGATTTCTGAGTTTTTTTTGGTATAGTAGTTTTGTATATTCACAGTAGAGATACAATATGATTGCACAATGTCCTCTACTGTTTGAAAACAACAGGGGTCTTGTTATGGCTGCTTTTCAGAGATTACTACTGCAGCCATTAACCTGCTAGACTTGTAAAGATTAATAGAGGGTGTAACCAGTTAAAAGTGGATTTAATATTCTGTTAAAATTTGAATTTAAGAAGTGGTTAATCAATAAATTATTGTAAAGTAAAAAGATAATATTGAAATCAGAAAAAGATAACGTGAAAAAATATAACAATAAATCTAAAAGAGAATATACCTCAATTAAATATATTAATATTTAATTACTTTGGTGAGTACCGGCATTTCCATGTCAACATAATTTTCAAGTCAACAATTTGCCAATTTTATGAAGCATACTATTTGGCAATGACATCCAAAAACATCAAAATTTGAGAGCATTAGATTCTTATCTGGCTAGATTGGTTAGCCAGATAACTAGCTGAGGTCATTGGTTGATGCAGAGGCTTCTTTTCACAGTGCTTGATGTTGTTCATTCATCCTTGCTTCTCATTGACAACTAATTGTTTGGGGCCATCCACTTGATGTACGTGGGCAACAATATCCATATTCAGTGTGTAACTGCTGGCCATTGACATTGTAATATGGAAATGTTTCTCTATTTTATATATCTTCTCCAACAGCTTTTCACAATGACATTTCTTCCAATTTCCTTGTGTCCTCGGTGGAGACATTCGCTATGATCTCTTTCAATGCTTTTAAAACAACCTCCTGGAGTATGTTAGTTTTGTTCAACTCTGCTAACATTTGCTTGACCTCTAGATTCTTTTTTTGTGGATACTGCAGTGTCTACTAATTTCTGTTTTTGTGCTGGCTCTTAGTTGGGCTTCTTTTAGATCTGCCTAAGTTAGAGTCTGGGTTACTTCTGTAATATCCCTAGATCCGCAGATCTGGATATTTGCCTCAACTGTCAACTATTAGCTGCCGAAACTGATACTCTTTTGGATTCTGGATGCGGTTAAAGGTTTTGCTTTGTGTTTCTTGTGTTTAACAATATATAATCAAACATGTAGTGGATATAAAACACACAACATCTGCGACCAAGTATATTATGAAATATGACTGAAGGTACAATACTGCATGCGGGGAAATAAAAATTAATCTCTTAGCTAGATCAAGACTAGATGGATCTTAGCTGGAATACAAACAACAATGCTAAATCAATATACCCGGATAAAGAAGAATGTCGGATCACTGGGTGAGAAGGAGAACTATCGGAAACTGCTGCATGTGCACGACAACTCTCACGACAACTGCTACAAGACTAGAATGTTTGCCCTGGTGGCTAAACTCCTCGAATAACCCTGAAATCTGTCTCAAATTGTGCGCCCTGACCTCAAACACCCTCTCAATAACTATTTGCTTGAAGATCGACCCTCTGTTGATTGGTATGAACCTCAGATGGGATCCCCTGTGGGGTTGCACCCCTCATCTGTTCAATTGTTGCGCCCTAGTGATTCCACCGTTGGAATCTGGTTATAACTGTCTCAATCTAAGCGCCCTGACCTCCTCTGAACTGGGTCGGAACGGTTTCCCCGGATCTGGTCCGATCATCTCTCTGGAACCTTGAATGTGCCTCCCTAAGTGTTGCGCCCCCAATAGATGATTGGTGTGCCCTAGATGATTCCTCTGTTGGAATCTGGCGAGTAATATCTCAAAAGATGTGCCCTTCTTTCCTTTCAACTGGGTCAGAAGGAAATCTTTGGATTCTCCATGGTTGAGATAGACTAAACCTTTGAGTCTCCTAGCACTTGCGCCCCCACCTTGATGAAGTGCGCACTAGCTGTCTGAACCTGTGAAATTGCTACTGCAAAACGATGAAAGATCTGGGTGATCTTCCCGGTGACTAGGTGTGTCTCTCAACACCGAAGTCAACCCACTGGTGTCTTCCTCTTGGAATCCACAATCTCCATTGATTCGCTTGAACTCGTGTGTTCTCCTTAGAGCTCAAATATCAAATCATAAAATGGCATAATGAGGAATTAGATAGCTTTTCTCCTCATACACCTTTCCAAAACCTTAATTATCCGTTGACCTCTAAATTTAGCTCCTTCACTTAGGGGCCCCTTTATTTTTGGCTCAAATCACTTAAAAGGCATTTTTTTCCCACTTTTCACTTAATGTCACTTTCAAAATATAACATTCCCTAGTGAAATGACATCAAATGACCTTGTTTCCCCTGTTTCTCCTTGGCTATAGTCTAACGGGGATGTTTAGACTACTAAGCCTTCCTCTCTGGAGCTCTTATTCAGAAAGGAACATTACAGTCCTCCCTTCCTGAGATTGCTTGTCCTCAAGCAATACCAATCTAGGGTGTTGCAAAATCTACTCTCTCCCCAGTAGCATCCTCTACTGGAAGCCCCCTCCATCTGACCACACACTCCCTGATGACCCTGCTCCTCAACCTCAACTCTCTGAACTTCAGTACCTCCTCAGGAACCAACTCCAATTGCCCTTCCTCATCCAAAGGTGGAAGCTCCTTTGAAGTGCCGATGAATTGTCCCACGGTTTTCTTAAGACAAGAAATGTGGAACACGTTTTGAATCCGACTGTCTCCAAAAACCAAGTCAACCAAAGTGGGAGCATCATACCCATATAATGCTTTGAATGGGGTCATACCTATGGATATGGGGAAGGTAGTGTCGTAACAGTGCTCTCCAAGATGTAATCACCTTACCCACGCTCTCTGCTGTCCACTCATATATTTTCTCAAATAGCCCTCTACCCACTTGTTGACTATCTCCGTCTGCCCATCCATTTAGGGGTGGTAACTGGTGTTGGGTGTCAACTCTATCCCCACAAATCTGAATACCTCCTGCCAAAAGGTGTTGATGAACCGACTGTCTCTGTCACCGAGTCTATCTGTGGCAACCCATGAAATCTGAAGGTCTCTCTGAAGAACAACTCTGCCACTTGCACTGCGTTGTAGTATGTAGGAATCGAGAGAAAACATGCAAATTTGGTCAACCTATCGACCCCTACAAATATGTCGTCCTTACCCTGAGCCTTTGGTAGGCTTGTAATCAAGTCTATGGATAAACTTTCCCATGTCTGCTCCGAAATAGGGAGTGGCTGAAGCAACCCTGTTGGGAGTGTCTGCTCTGATTTGTTCTGGTGACAAGTCACACACTCGCTAGTATGTCTTATCGCTAACAATTCCTTAATTGCTCTTTCTATCTCATCCTTGAACCTCCTAGGATGACGATAGGGTGTTGTAATCTCGGGTTTTGCACCCTCCATCTCGATGGTGTGTTCAAACCCTCTGTCTGGGGGTCTCCCTAGTGGAATCAGACCAACAATCTGCTGATGTTGGCTCAACAAAGTCCTAATCTCTGTCTGATATTGTTATTGGTTGCTTAAACCCCTCCGCGTGGTGATTACACACTCTGTTGCATATGTTGCTTCCCCATGCCTGAAGATCCTCTCCATCCTCTTCGTCGACATTGTCCTAGGTGCCCCTGTGGACATACCCCTCAGTACAATCTTCTTCCCCTCACTGTCTCTAAACCCCGTCTCAAGGGTTTGGTAGTTGGTAGAAATCTTGCCCAAGGTGATCAACCATTGGACTCCCAACACCACATCTGTGTTAGCTAGGTCAACTACAAGTCTGGAACTCTGTCCAAACACCCCACCGTGTGGCCATTTGCTACTGCAACCTCAAACCCCTCAAAATCCTATGTCTGTAGTGCTCACCTAGCTACCCATGCAACGTCAATGAAGTTGTGGGTTGCCCCATCATCTACCAAGGAAATGGCCTGCTGTCCTTGAATAATCCCTCTGATCCCGAGGGTGTCATATCCAAGGACTCCAGAAAGGGTTGCTATGACTCCCTTTGTTGGTGCTCGTCTCTTAGCCTCTTCGCGAGGTTTGTGGCTTTACTGGTGGCTGTGCCCCTCCAGGTGTCTGTGGTCTCCTTGGAGGCTCCTCCTCCTCATGCAATGGCTCCTCCTTTGAGCTAGTGGACTCATTGTCCCGTGCCTGACTGCCCTGTTCCTCCTCATCACTGTTTGCGAAAACTTCAATGTAATGGATTTATCCCTTGCCCATGCACCTATGGCTGGGGACCCATGGATCTTTGCAGGTGAAGCATAGCTTCTTCCTCATAAGATCACGTCTTGTAGCATCATCCAACTTCTCCTTACCCTTCCACTCTCTCTAGAATCGTTTCCTATCCCGGTCACCTGTGGCACAACGAGTTTGGAAAATGTTTTGGTCTTTGGCACTGGGTTTATTAGATCTCTAGTGTGCAGGATGGCATCCTGTAGTGTGTGAGGTCCATAGGCCTTCACCCATCCTCTCAAGGGTTCTGTGAGACCCTCTGTGAAAAGCATGCCCAATTAGGGCTCTGAAATATCTGTTACTGTCATGACTACTCTCTGAAACTTTGTGATGAATGCCTCTGGTGTTCTAGTTTGTCTCAACTGGGATAAATCCCTGAAATGGATCTTTGGATCCCTCATATCAAACTTGTCCATGATCCTCTCTGTGAACTCCAAGTATGAAGTGATGTGACTGTGACCCATCATAACTAGTCCATAATGCCACCACTCATGTGCCTCTCTCTCCAAATGCAGGGTAACGAAACTGATGGCCTCAATTTCGGTCATCTAGTTGAGCTTGTAGTATGTGTCCAGTTTCTGTACCCAAGCTCTAGTAGTGCATTTGGATGATCCATTGAAAGAAGGTATAGTGAGTTTACCTATTTTCTGGATGAACTCTGTGCTATGCCCTTGTTGATGTTGCTACTGTCCTCCCTTCTGAGGATCTCTAGGATGGTTCCTGATTCTGAGTCCACAATAATCAAACAAGGTCATGTCCTGATGGAACTCCGATCCCAACGCTGCATACTCTCTCTTGTACTCAGAGATATCCTCTGCTTGTGTGGTTTGCCTCTGTATCACTGGTTGTTGTACTGTTTCTGGAGGTGCCCTCTGAAAGTTAGGGAATAATGGCTGGGGGATCCTACTTGATGAAGTGTATGTGCGAGTAGGTGAATGGGGTCTATTGCTTGCCTCTAAGTTCCCCTGTGTTGCATGCAGGGTATTTGTGCCTGGAATGCTTCCTGTAGTCAATCTATCGACCATTTGTGCCAAGGACTCAGTCATGGCCTACTGACTGATCACCAAATTGCTAATAACCTGCATGAAGGCTGTATCTGGGTCCACGGGTTCTTTGCCACTACCTTTTGGCCTTTCACACTTGTCTCCCATCATCCTCTCTGCCTCATGATCTTCCTTTCTCTCTGCTTCCTTATGTGCCTCTTCCTCTTCCTTTGAACTGGAAGGAAAGGGGGGATACTCTGCCCTTCTTTCCATGCGTCTTTTGTAAGTGACATATTTGTCACCTACGTGCTCACGACCCTCAGGGTTCTCTACTGAACTCATCGAAACTTTAGTCATAGGTTGGCAGGACTAAAGCTATGATACCATTGTAATATCCCTAGATCCTCAGATCTGGATATTTTCCTCAACTACCAACTATTAGCTGTCGAAACTAATACTCTTTGGGATTCTGGATGTGGTTAAAGGTTTTGCTTTGTGTTTCTTGTGTTTAACAATATATAATCAAACATGCAATAAATATAAAACACACAACATTTGTGACCAAGTATATTATGAAATATGACTGAAGGTACAATACCGCATACAGGGAAATAAAAATGAATCTCTCAGCTAGATCAAGACTAGATGGATCTTAGCTGGAATACAAACAACAATGCTAAATCAAAATACCTGGATAAAGAAGAATTCCAAATCAATGGGTGAGAAGGAGAACTGTCGAAAACTGCTGCATGCGCACGACAACTGCTGCAAGACTGGAATGTTTGCTCAGGTGGCTAAAATCCTCGGATAACCCTGAAATTTGTCTCAAATTGTGCGCCTTGACCTCAAACACCCTCTCAGTAACTGTCTGCCTAAAGATCAACCCTCTGTTGATCTATACAAACCCTGGATGGGATGCCCCATAGGGTTGCGCCCCTCCTCTGATCAACTAATGCGCCATAGTGATTCCACTGTCGACATCTGGTTGTAACTGTCTCAATCTAAGTACCTTGGCCTCCTTTGAACTGGGTCAGAAGGGTGTCCCTGGATCTGGTCCGACGATCTCTCTGGAACCTTGAATGTGCCTCCCAAGTGTTGTGCCCCCAATAGTTGACTGGTGCACCCTAGATGATACCTCCATCAAAATCTGGCGAGTAATATATCAAAAGATGCACATTGCCTTCCTCTCAACTGGTTCAGAAGGAAATCTCTGGATTCTCCTTGGTCGAGACATGCTAACCTCCAAGTCTTCTATCACTTGCACCCTCACCTTGATGAAGTGCGCATTAGCTATCTGAACCTATAAAGCTGCTGCTGCAAAATGATGAAAGATATGGATGATCTTCTCAGTGATTAGGGTGTGTCTCTCAACACCGAAATCAACCCACTGATGTCTTCCTCCTGGAATCCACAATCTCCACTGATTCGCCTGAACCTATGTTTTCTCCTTAGAGCTCAAATGTCAAATCATAAACTGGCATAATGAGGAATTAGGTCGCTTTTTTCCTCATAATACCTTTCCAAAATCCTAATTCTCCGTTGACCTCTAAATTTAGCTCCTTCACTTAGGCTCCCCTCTATTTTTGGCTCAAATCACTTAAAAGGCGTTTTTTCCCACTTTTCACTTAGTGCCACTTTCAAAATATAACATTCCCTAGTGAAATGACATCAAATGACCATGTTTCCTTTGTTTCTCCTTGGCTATAGTCTAACGAGGATGTTTAGAATACTAAGCCCTCCTCTCTGGAGCTCCTATTCGGAAAGGGACATTACAACTTCTCAACTGTCTTCTGCTTTCTAATTTTCATGGGTGTTGTCATCATAGGAGCCTTCATAGATTAAGGACTGTTGGCCTTTATGATGAGGGAGACAAGCAAGGTGGGTGCTGAGGAAAAACTTTAAGGAGGTACAATGAGCAGACATGGGAAAGGGTCAATGAAACGGTGGGAGGGTATAGTGAGTCTAGTTGGTCCATCAAACATATGAGGATAAAAAGATGGAGATGATGATATTTAAGACTACCTATCTTTTTGAAAATTTGTAATGTCGTAGCTAGTCTTCTCTGAAATAAAGGGAAGGTTTCATCGTAAATGCAAGATAAGGGGAGTATGATAAAACATGTGAGCTGGAATATGAAGGCAAGCGGAAAGCACATCAGAGCACGTGAATAGTAAGGCATGCCAACTAGTTAAACAAGAAAACTGCTTGAAAAAATAATCATGACTTACCATTAGGAGCAATTGTTATGGACGGGTAGGCAATGCCAGCTTTAATTAAAATTTTGAGTGCTTCCCAGGAGGATGCAGTTCCACTTGCCTTCTTGTTGTTAACTGCAACATTTGCTAAAAGTCTTTGGTCTAATTGTTACTACTTTTGGTGTGATTTAATGTGTAACACAACTTTAAGTATTTTGGTATATTTTGGATTTCATTTATCTTTGCTTTAGCCTCCAAACGAAGGGTTTTCCTTGGCTTTTCCTTGTTTAGGAGATTGATGAGGACTTATGACTACCCTGCTACCTCATTGTAGTTGATATTCTTATTGACTGCAAGAAGAATCCATCTTTGAAATTTGAAGGGTTTTGGCATCTGCCTTATTGTTGGTTACTCACCCCAAATAACCGGAGTAGACCGAATAATCTCTCCTTTGGCAGTTTTGACGATACCCTCATGTTGGGCCCACTTGGTTTGCGCACGGGTTGTAAGACCCAATGTTCGGTTAAACTGTGACCAACACACCCTCAAGACATTGACCCTTTCGGCATCACCTGCTTGCGCAGATGAAGTCTCACCCGAGGTATCTATTGGGACTGCAAGGACAAGGTTTTTGCAGTAGTAAAGGAAAGGGAGGCGGAGGTGCGAATCATTGTTCCTTATCCTATAGCTTTAGTACATTATTGATTATTACCTAGATTATCAAAACTATACATGAACATTGCAGTATAATCGATCCATAGACTAACTCTATTCTACGAAGAATATCATTATTCATAAACACATACAGACAAGTAAAAGAAGCATAAGACATAATATCCTCTGTAAACTCCTTCTTTATTCATCTTCTTTCTTACTAACTGTCTATTACATCATGATCTTTTCATAACATTGATTCCATTCTACCTACACTAATCTCCCAATCTCGTTATATATTTATACCCAAAATCTAGGCTTAAAACCCTATTATTATCTATCCCAAAATAACCCATTACAATGCATGGCATAGCCAGATTTAGTTAACTGATTGTTTGCCTTCTTTTACTCCTCTTTCTTTATACAACTTTTCTGTTGTTCTATTTTTGGAAAGTCGCATTGTCATCCTTTCATGCTTCCTTCTCTCGCTCGCTTGCTTTATCCTTCTGTATGTGTGCTATCTGCGTCCTTTTGTGCCCTTTTGTGCGATTCCTTCCTTCTGCGCGATTTCCTCCTTCTGCGCTCTTTCTTCCTTCTGTGCCTTTTCTTTCTTATGCACCCTTTCTTCCTAATGTTTTTCTCCAAACATATATTCAAAATTGCCTGTCCAACACGCCCCCAACACTCACCTGTGGCTCGTCCCAAGCCACTTAGGCCTGTTACCCGTTCTTTCACTCTGCAATGAATTGTTGTGCGATAACCTTAGCTGCTTCTACCTCTGTAACCATGGTGGCCTCTATTGTTGTAATCTCCTCCACGTCCTGCTCGGTCAAGTCTTGAAGTTTACTCTCTGTGTCAGCCGCAACTTGTTTGACTTTTCCCTGTACATTGGCCAAGTCGCCAATAATCCAGACTGATTCCTCTTATCTGGGTCCAAGTCTCTGCTGAAGGAATTTCTGTTGGTCCCTGAGTTTTTCTACTTCGATACATGCCTGTCGTTGCGCCAAAATGGATACCATTCGCTCGACTAGTGGTAATGTTGTCACTTTTTCTGCCACCTCATTGGCTTGCTCTTGCGTTGCTCGCAGTTTGTCCTCTACGACCTTCATTTTTGGGTCGCCCATGAGTTCTTCCTAGACTTTGGCACTTTCCTCGCAAATCTGTGTGCATTCATCGTCAAATTTCTTAATTCTGGCAACTGATAGTGTTGTCATCCGTAGTCTACCCTCACGCACCTCAAGTGGCGTTCCTGGCGCGTTATGCAGTTGCAGATCTTGGATCTGCCCTCTGAATCTCTTCATAACTTCCCCAATCTTCAACAATTGTTCTTCCATTTTGGCCTCTAAGACCAGGGAGACTTCGTGTACTTGTTTGTATAACTGTTGGACCGTGGCCTGTGTCTTCTGTACCATCACATCTGCGTCGTCTTTCTCCTTTTGGTATTTCGTTGCCCTCTCCTCTATGCTCTCTTGTGTCTTCATAATTTCCCCCATTTTGCCTTCAAACTCCTTTTGTTGTGGGCCATATCACACTGTGTCTGTATCTGAGCACTTTCATCCCTCAATTTGACCAAGTCTTGGTGTGTAGTGTCACCTCGATGCCTTATCTCCTGTACTAACCGTGCTTGGAGATGACAAGACTAAGTCGGCCTAATTTCGTAATTTGTTCCTGCAATGCCCCCACTAGTAACTCCAGCGTGATTGGCTCAAGTTGTATAGTGTGATGCTCCCCTGAGGGTTGGGTTAGAGCTTCATGTGCACCGACCTCTGCTGTCCTTTGTGTTGTGGATGGGACGTCCCTTGCTTTGGAGTCTTTCACAACACATGCTGTTTCTAAAAGTTGATCCAGGACTCCCAATTGATCCTCGACCTTCTTCTGGAAAAATTCTTAATTACACAATCCTTTAGGTGATGTCACCCTTGTACTGTCGATCGATCACGATTTTTGACGACTTTTCAAATTTACTGCTTATACGGTGCTTTAATGACCCGTCACGTCGACCGTCCAACTGTCTTTTCTGTACCTAGTTGTATTTAACGATCTTTTCGTGCCGACCTGCACAGTGATGCGTTGATCTGTCGCAATCGGTTATGTCCGTATCTTCTCGTTGAACTTGATGCAATGTTCTCTTTTTGTGAGATGATCAGTCCATCTACGCAAATTTTGATGCCTTGGGATTTCCCTCACTCTTTTTCTTTCTCCCATCACTACCTTTTTATTGTTTTTTCTTTCTTTTTTTTTCTATTTTTTATTGTGTTTTTCTATATTTTCTTGTTACTATGGCACACTTACTATAATACAGGAGTTTTGGCACAACCTAGATTACTGCGTTGAAGGTCGATCATCTCTATAGAGTTTCAACCGACTTCCTTTCACCATTCCTCCCAACACTTGTCCATCAAAGGTTCCCAACCATGCAACACCTGTCTCAGTTATCTGTTGTATCACATAGGGACCTAACCAGTGCATGCGAAACTTCTCTGGGCGTTGTAGATACTTGATGTCATAAAGTAGTACCAGGTTGCGAACTTGGAATTTCTTGGTTTTAATGTGTCGATTGTGCCATGCCTTCTCTTTGGATTTCTGCATATGCTGATAGAATCCTGCTAGAAACATGTGCTCCTCAAGCTAGACTAACTGCGCCAATCTCTCCTCTATTGCCCACGTGTTCGAGAGCTCAATGATGGCTGCAATGCACAAACTAGGTATAATGAACTCCATTGGAATCATTGCTTACTGTCCATAGACCAACCGAAAATATGACTGCCCTGTCAGCTTCTTGTTGGTATTTATGTATTCCCATAATACCGTGGGGATGCATAAGTACCAATCATCTTTGCCAATATTGCAGATCTTTGTCAAAGCATTCTCCAAAATAGTATTAAACGCTTCCATTGTGCCATTATCCCGAGGGTGATATGGTGTACTCTTCTGATGATGAATATGAAATTCCTTAGTTAGTGCGGCAATTATTGTGTTCATAAAGTGCATACCTTGATCGCTAAGTAATATACACGGACAACCAAACCTAGTGACTACATGATGATGAATATGAAATTCCTTAGTTAGTGCGGAAATTGTTGTGTTCAGAAAGTGCGTACCTTGATCACTAAGTAATATACGCGGACAACCAAACCTGGTGACTACATTCTCGAATAGAAATTGTGCAATAGTCTCGGCAGTGCAATCAGGAATTGGTGTTGTTTCTACCCACCTGGTTAGATACTTTGTCACAATAATGATGTATCGTGCTCTTGATCTCCTTTCTTATGGGTTGATCGGACCTACAAATTCAATGGCACACTATCAAATGATTGCAACATAACTTGTGGATTTAATGACATTTCATCATGCCTAGATGGTTTACCCACTCGTTGGTAGACGTTGTAGGGCTGACAATACTCCTTCGCATTTTTGTGCAACGTGGGCCACCAAAGCCCTATACATAGAATCTTCTATGCCGTATCTTTTGCTGCGTAATGTCCTCCAACAATCCCATCGTGCGCTTCCTCCAGTATAATCGACCTTTCATGTTCCAATACACACCACCTCAAGATTCCATTTGCCCCTAGCTTGTACAAGTTCTCTGCAATCAACTGATAGTTTGCTGCTCTCACTACCAATTGTTTCTTCTGCGCAATTGTCATGTCGGAGGGTGCTGCCCCTGTAGTTAGAAAATCCACAATGTCCATGAAGTGATCATCCACCATTCTTATTGAAAATAAATGCGCATCTAGGAAACTATCACCTAAATTACCTGCATCCTCTCATGTTAGTATGCGTGAGAGATGATTAGATCATGCATTCAATTTCCATGGTTTTACTATGACCTCAAAGTCATATTCCCGAAATAGTAACAACCATATGCAGATTCTTCCTTCTAATACATGATTATTGACTAAGTATTTTAAGGCAGAATGATCTGTATACATCTTGAAATGAGACCCAAGTAAGTAATGTCTAAATTTCGCATGGCCAAGCCTTCTCGTTCTGTAGTGGTATATATATATATTTTTCTGATAGAGATAGCTTCCTACTTGCAAACGCAATCGGGTGGTCGATGTCGCCTTCTCCTAGTTGTGAGAGTACCGCATCCAGTGCAATGGATGATGCAACAACATGGACATGGAACTCCTTGTTCCAGTCTGGAAAGATTAAAATGGGCGTGGTGACTAGTCTCCGTTTTAATGTGTCTAGCCCTTTCTGGCAATCCTCATTCCATTGAAACTTGACTTCCTTCTTCAACAACTTCTCCATGGGTGTTGTGTTAGAATATAGAAGATGGTGTGCTTGTTTTACCATTGACGATACCCTCGTCACCCAACCACAGGTCGAAGCCTCCCTCCGAGCACCTTAACCTTGACTTGAGAATTCCTCTGGAAGCAAACCCTAGGCTAGATATCCAAACAAAGAGTAGCGCATCAATCCCCAAGGATAGCGCATCACAAAAGACTGATCAGATGTTCCAAAACCTAGCCAAGAGATATTCAATACAATACTGAAACTAGCTGCTGCTGCAGCTGCACCTGCAACCCTCCTCCAAACCTGCGCACCAACTGCAACTGCAGTGCGCACCAACTGGGAAAACTGCAGTCCTGAGATGCTGTCAAATGAGAACTGGTGCCCTGTATTTATA
>ML777334.1:251918-265567 GCA_009831015.1 Picea engelmannii | reverse complement strand
GTTCCTCAATGAGCTCAATATCTAGCGGCTATGTTTCCTTCCAGCGTTTTAGGCTGACTGAAGGGGTGTGGGCCCATAACCTGTTAGAATATAGAAGATGGTGTGCTCGTTTTACCATTGACAATACCCTCATCACCCAACCACAGGCCGAAGCCTCCCTCCGAGCACCTTAACCTTGACCTGAGAATTCCTCTGGAAGAAAACCCTAGGCTAGATAGCCAAACAAAGAGTAGCGCATCAATCCCCAAGGATAACGCATCACAAAAGACTGATAAGATGTTCCAAACCCTAGCCAAGAGATATTCAAGCCAATACTGAAACTAGCTGTTGCTGCTGCAGCTGCACCTGCAACCCTCCTCCAAACCTGCGCACCAATTGCAACTGCAGTGCGCACCAACTGGGAAAACTGAAGTCTTGAGATGCTGTCAAATGAGAACTGGCACCCTGTATTTATAGTAATCCTTCCAGTTTGTTGGGGCCAACTTCTCCTTCTGGGTATGTGTCTATTCAGTATATTATTATTAATTCTGGCCGACTTCTTCTCTTGGAGGCTAATAGCCTAATATAAATTATATTCTTGAGCCGACAAGGCTTCTAGGGTTATTAGCCAATTCATTAAGGTTTCTCTTGCTTCCCGGAGTCTTCTATTCTCGTCAGGTTCTCATGTAGAGGTAAATACCTCCCGCAACTACCATAATATTAACATGTTTTAATCTGCGCATATCATTTTATAAACTTCCTGTAATATCATGTGTGGCCCAAAGTTGCTCTTATATGTCTGAGCGATGTTGGCGGCGCTAATCCCAAAATAACTGCGATTTTGGTTGGGTCAACCATGATGCCTTGTTTGCATACTACATGTCCTAGTAGAATTCCAAATGGTGCCAAGAAGATACATTTCTTCAAGTTTAGCGAAATTTGACATTGCTTGCATCAATCTAACATAAGACAAAGTACTTCTATATGGTCCTGTAGTAAACTGAACACCATCCAATTATCTAAATAAACTTCCAAAAATTTATGGATGAACTCCTTGAATGTTTCCACTACCACTCTAGAAAATACTGCAGGGGCATTCTTCAATCCAAATGGCATCATCGTGTATTGATAACTGACCCATTCTATCGCAAATGTGGCTTTGCATCTATCCTCCTATGCAAGTTTTATCTGATGGTACCCAGAGAATCGATTGGTAAATGAATACATTTCTTGACCTCTTACGTTCTCCAGTACCTCATCCGTGAATGGTGTTGGGAATGGGTCATGCAAGCATGCGTCATTCAACTTCCTTAGATCCATGCAGATCTGAATTCCTCCAGTCTTCTTGTCCTGCACCACCATTGGGCTAATCCATTCAGACTCTTCTATTAGTTCAATAATTCATGCGTCTAGCATCCTGTCTATTTCAATCTTCACCTTTTCCTTGTATCTCAGATTCAATTTGTAGGGTCTCTATCATATTGGCTTGGCCTCGGGTTTCAATGGAATCTTCGTCTCGCCTAAATCACCTGCGCTCCCTTTCATCTCGGAGAATGTGGTTGGAAATAAGTTCTGATATTCTCGTAATAAGTTTGCCACCTTCTCAATTGTCTTATCATTCAAATAGTCTCCTATATGCACAAACTTAGGATTCTCTATTGTCCCAATGTTGACTTTCTTTGTCTTTATAGGCTATGTATGTGACAGATAACAACTCTATCCTTTCTACTGCACGTGTTTCTTCTGTTTATGGTACCTGCACCTTCCTGGGATCTTTGTCCTCGTATTCCTCCTCTGTAACATTATAACATTCCAATAGCTTCTGGACCGTTAATTTTTATTTGCGCACACTGCCTAAGGGTTCTTCTTCCACCGATTCTACCTTCGAGAAGATCTTTGTTCGAATGGCTTGTAGTTTTGTATGTATGGACGTGGCTTCATGTTCAAATGGGAATTCTATTTCGAATCTCTCGACCAATCCTTGCCATTATGTTGTCTCCCTGTGCATCTCCAATTCTAAATACCAATTCCTCGACATTGAATCCAATGTGTGTATGAATCGGTGTGGCCACTCTGTCTCTGATTCTGATCACCATAAAGCTCTACATCTATTTATGTGACTCATCGGGTCGCCCTCTCCTGTGTATTTCTACACACCTTCTGCTTCCTCTGGCACAAAGCATATCTGCATAAGTTTACTACACTGTGCCCAATCCTTAATACACTTTTTGTGCACGACCCACCATTTAGCTAAAGTTGATTGTAAGACGACATACAGTGCTAAAAGTATCTGCTATTTAGGTACCTGTAACTCAAATGATTTTATAAACATACTAATATCAGTTAGTCCATTATACTTGGGTGGGTCATGTAGTTCTGTGCCAATCCAACACAAGGATCAGTTTATACGGGCACATCTTCTAGTTGATACTTCATGCATCCTCTGCTGCCAATTCTTTATACCACTTTCTGAATTTTATGCCCACAAACTGATACTTCTCCAACTGAGCATGACATCCATTGTTGGGTCGACATAATCCTCGATCCCCGCAGTCAAATTATATAAATTGTCCATGTCATTTTCTCTTACTAACTCTGTGTATCTCTTCCCTTCTTATGGGTCCAAAGGTGCAATAACCTTTAGATCCCCAACCTCAAATATTATCTCGCTTCTTTTCAGGTTAATAATTTCCTAGTTATCAATTTCCCATTCCAATCCCCTTAAATTTTGATATGGTTCACTATCATCGACGATCTCAATAACTTCAAAGTCTTCCGTGTTGCGTACCCCATCTATGTGTTGAAATTTTGTCTTTAGAAGTTAATTAGATTAATGCTCTTTTACTTTTAAACATTAGCACAATAATTGCATATTAAGGATCACTGAAAGAATAACATCCAAATCATACACAAGATTTACCCTGGGAAAACCCTCTAAGGAAAAAACCCAAGAAACTTCCTCAATATAGATTCAACAACCAAGAACAATGCCTCTATCTCCAAGAGATAACTAACAAAGAAAAAGATCCTTCTCAAACCATTGACCAGGGAAGAGTAGCTCACCACATAACCAAGATATACCCAAGAGATAAACCAAGATCTTCCACAACGTCACCTTCTAGCTGCAATAGTGTCTTCCTCTAAGACTTGCGCACTTCTCTTCTTGACTTGAGAGCTTGTGTGTATGTGTTTTCAAATGAGGCACTAGCCTCCCTTATAAGTAGTAGTTTGGCCAACCTAAAATTAGGTTTGGGTTGACCTATCACTTTATCCTTTTATTTTACATTTTACTTGTCAAGGCACAATAGGGATGACTTTTACAAAGGCACAATAGGGTTGTCTTAACAAATATAATATAATAATATTTTTTAGGTTTTTTTCTTGGTTAAGTACAATAAGAATATCTTCTGAATCTACTCAAACTTCAACGCTATGTTCACAGGTACTCTCGTTAGTCACCCAATTGTGACTATCTTATGCTGATTTGCATGCCTTAACTGAATAAGGGACCATATTAGTTCATGTTCTCCCATCATTTCCCATGTCTACTTAGGTAGTACATTCACATCCGATCCCAAGTCTAGAATAACATTATCCACATCGTATTCCCCAATCTGCGCATTAAACTTGAATTCCCTGTTGGTTCTCTTCCTGCATAGTACTTGATTTACCATTCACCGTGTGACAGGGCTGTCCCTTCCTTTTACGCAATGATCAATCATGTTATATAATATACTAAGCGTAGTTTTATCCTTCATCAATTCTACACAACTCTTTAAGAATTCAGTTAGTGTACTTACTTGCGCACTTGACTTTTCAGGACCATTGGCTCTTCTAGATGAGGTAGCGATGATGTGGATGCTTCCCCATGTGGTTCAAGAATTTCCTTACGTGCGTTTTGATATGTCTCTTTTTCCTACTGGGTTGAATGCTGGCATATGCCCTGCTGACTTTCTTACCCATTGCTCTGTTTGGTTTCCTTGAGTTCCCATATCTATGCCCGTTAGAGCTCCTCCACAAGTAACAACTACGATTTTTGGTCCTTCACTATGTCTTTTGAATGATATCATCTGCACATTTTGGTTCTGATGCTGATTCTGGTTTGGGTTTCCTGTAGCCTTTGCCAAAATTTGCTCTGTTCCCCTGATTAAAACCTCGCTGACCATTATACTGCACGTTATTCCCATATGCGCCAGTATTCTGTTCTTGGATCTATTATATATCCAATGTGCACTCTCTTCGTAAGTCGAACGTGTGACAATATTTCTCTTCATGCCTTATTGATTTGAAAAAATTGCAAAACAAATTCTTTGGGGCACTATGATATTTCTAGAGTAATGGGCACTCAGTGGGATGATAACCCCATTTCTTATAGATCTTGCAGTATCCTCCTCCGGGTAGTGGATTTGGCGCTCCAATTTCCAAATACTGCGCAAATGTTGGGAATTCATCCTTATGATGACCTTCCGTCTGACACTTCATACACCAAACCTGTTCTCTCTTTTCCCTTCCCTTGGTGAGGTCAACCAACTAGATTGTTAATGCATCCAATTGCGTATGAGCTTGTGTCATTCCTCTCGTATCTCCTACCAGCGATGCTTCTAGTTTCATTGCAATCTCTAGCGCCGCGGGCTGTGATGTAACCTTCTGTTGAATCAGGGGCCTCCAAATGTGTGGTAGAAGTCCAACAATAAACCACTCTTGATGTTCTTGATCAGATATTTGGAATGTTAGTCTCCCCATTACATCCTTAAAGCACTGATCGTAATCCCATACAAACTCTGTTTGTACCGGTTTGATCTATTTTATTTTAGTGATGTACTGCGACTCTGACTTTGTATTTTTGAACTCCTCTAATAGCACTTGCTTTATCTCTGCCAAGGTCCTGGCATGTCTCGTAGATGTAATACTCTGTAACTTCATATAGAATACCAACACACGACCTCAAAATGTTGTTGCTAACTGCACATTTTTTATGACATTATCTTGTATGTTTTTAGCAGCCCAAACTGTTTCACAGACAAACAAATGTTTTTATGGATCCTCTGGTCCTACTCCTTTGAATTTAGGAAGTCTAAGTGTATTGTCTATTCCCGCCATGTCGGTTTGTGTATTCTCTCCTCTCGGTGATGTTGGTGGACTCGAATTTTGACTTTTCTTTCTACTCACACTATTCTGATTACTACTACTGTGTAATCCTTGACTAACAATGATAGCTTTTGACAAGTCTTCAACTGTTATCTCTGAATGTGGTGACGCACACGGAGTCTTGGATTCAACACACGATCCTTTCTTAGTAGGAATTATGGGTTCCTCTATTACTGGACTGGACTGGGACTCTTCTTCTTTTCCTCCTCCATATGGTATCTCCACGATTGATATATGTGCGCAAGGTTTGATTTCTTTCGGTTGACTATGCTGCTCTTCTCTCCTAGCCCCAATATTTTTCCTCTTATACCTTCTTCCTCCGCACAAATATCCAAAATCGTACTCTTCCTTTGGTATGTTGCCTTCTTTCATCCTCAATCTCTTCCTTCCTCGTTCATTGCTTCCTTCTCTTAGACGATTCCCCTGTCATCCTCCGGCTCCCCCTATGTGCGTGAATCCCATTTAGTTGTCGGACTTCATAATCATCATGTGGTTTTCACATAACAACACCTTTATCCACATATTTAATGATTTCAAGAACCTACCACATGGTCCTTCGAAATTTTTTCTTTCTGCAACACTGTATGATTCAATGCAATATACTGCAAATTTTGTAATATAACCCCCTAATACACTATCTAACCAAAAATCAACTACTCGAGTAGTTGCACTTCTGCATTCTAAAAAACTAAGCTGGTATCTGTGAATGAGAATGGTATGAGAGACTTACGTCACCATACCCAAAAATGAAGCATGGACAACCAGATAAATAAAGCAAGAGAATATATCCAACTCGACACCATTTAATACACAACACATATTCCAATGAGTACAACTCATTGTCATGACTATAGTGATTACAATAACAACTAATATAAGCATGGTCAACTAGAGAAATACAAAAAGATTTTATATTAAGCTTTGACACCATTTACTGCAAAAACACTAATTTCAGTGAGTACAACTCATCGTTAGCACATAATTACATCAACCACTAAACTAAGCATGAGAAGTGTTTCTTTTAATTGCAATACTTTATTAAGTTGCACACCATTTAATACATGATGCATTCTAGTTAGTGTTATGATATTCCCTTGTTTTTGGGGACAAGAAATTCCCTCCGCGCAACGATTTGACTACTAAATTCTACGGAGGTGTACATACCCTACCCCCTCTGGATTTTAACCTATAACTTCCAAGGAGGAAATACATGTTCTAATTACAATACTTTAAACTCTTTTTTAAATGACACAATAATTATTTCCTATGCCTACTAGATATATGTGAGCATGAAAAAATGGTGGGTATTAAGCTACCTTTCAATTAAGCTTGAGAGTCTATGAAGATGCATACAAATAGGAAAAATCTGAGAGGTTTTTTGTTGGGTATGTGTTATATTATTTGCACGATTAGCCCTAGTGTTTGCTACGTTCTGTCGGGTGCATAAGGGGGTTTGAGGGGGGGGCACTAGCCCCCCCTTTGGGTGTTGCAGGGGTTCGAGGGCAACGCCCCCGAGTTTTTTTTTTCCTCGGGAAACGTGTTGCATTTTTGCCTTGTTTTTCATGTCGCCTCAGTTTTCATGCCCATTGTTGGGAGGTTTTTCGGCACATGGTTTTTTCCGATGGTTTTCTATTTCCGGTTAAGGAATTAGGATTGTTGACTAATCTAGGTCATTGGGTTAGGGTTTTGGATGCCGCTGGCTCCTATATGTATATTGTATTGTAAACAATGTATCACTATGAATGAATATAAAATATGTTGGTTTTCCCGGTTTGGGTTTCCAGGGGAAAAATATCCGTGTAATGTGTGTATTTTCCATTGTATCTTTTCTGTTCTTTTATTGAAAATCTATTTGCGGTAAAATATTGTACAAGGTTAAAATATACACTTTTCACATTGAGAAAAAATAAATCTCAAATAAATAGGTATTTTCCATTGGTAATGTGTATGTCTTTTTAACTTTAATGTCTTTTTAACACTCATGATAAATGCATTTTTCATGTCCTTTTAAACATTAATGTGGAAAAAAGTTACGTCATATGACACTATAGTAAAATAACCTTGGAGACTTGCAACCCGAATTTGACTTTCAAATTGGAAAAGATTTTGGTGTCGCTAGTGTCTCATACATCACTTCATTTACCATTGTGATCCACACATGAATAATTATTCACAACCAACAACAAACACACACACATAGGAGAGTATCAAAATGGAACCAAATCTGGAGGATATTGCATTATAGTAACATAGCTTGTAATTAATGACATCACATAGATAACAACCACAAGTCATGACACCCAAATTGTTAGGATGTTATAATCTGTGTGAGAAAGGATTCTATCACATCAATGCGTGGACTTTCAAAGTTTTAGTTTCCAAAAATTCACATGTGCAAACCTTATTTTTTGTGCTATCCCCATAATTGGTTTTTAGAATTTTTTGCAGTGAATAACCTTGAGTGTTTGGTAGGTAGTTATTTTTACTAACTTAATGAAAATTTGGTTTGAGGGAATATTTGGGGTTTCTTTTGTTAGAATGGAAGTCTTTAAACAATCACAAAGTCCAAGATCACCTCCTTATGAGTTGTCATCCTTATTTATTAATGAGTTGTCTGCTGAATTTTCATAAGAGATGATATTGTATATGCTTATTATTATTTAATATGCAAAAGGATCACAACTGAAATATAGATATCCAAAGACCAACAAGATATATCCTCAGGGAAACCCTCAAGGGGGAGAAAACCCTGCAAACTTTCCTCAGTATAGATTCCTCCAACATGTACAATGTCATACAATGCTCTTTCACGAAATCAAGACCAAAGAGACCTAGACACGAACCAAGAATAGCCTCCTAGACAAGTGTGTACTACTCTCTTGTACTTATATTCAATGAGTTATCAAAATGACTTGATATAACCTCCATTTATACTCTAAAAGACCTAAAAGACATGACTTATCAATAAACCCTTTCACAATTACACTTAGGAATAACCAATACAATTACACTTAGGAATACCTTCCGAAATTACATAAAATCTCAACACTCCCTCTTAATGAAGAAGGTATTCTATATGGCACATAATCTAACATTGTCGCCATCCACACAAGCTCATTACCATTGAACGTCAGATACACGAATCTATACATCACAAGAAATCCATAGTGACTTCACAACATGCATCTAGGTTCGGTGGATAGCTCTCTAATAGCTACAACATGTCATCATGAAACTATCTAGTTTCCCACAAAAAACTCGAATATCTTTATGCATGACATCCAGTACCCTGCGATACCATATGTACCTCGCCTCTTCAGCATGCATCCAGGGCCGATGGGTAGTGTTAGCGTTGTCATTTTTTCAGTTAGAGTTGGTCTTAGTCGAGTCAGAGTTAGTGTTTCGAAGCATGTGAGGTCAGGTACCAAACAACGAATGGGTCGAAGTCAGCAAGTGGCTAGTTGGCCCTTGGAGTCGGGAAGGGATGTCAGAACCAAAACATGTGTAAGGGGTAAAGGTATTTTCCCAAAGAGTCGGGTCCTATCAGAAGAGAAGGTCTTACGTGCCTAAGGTCGAGGCAAGTTGTTAAATGGAAGTCATGTCGACAGACGAAGTGACCATCATCAACTAATGATGAAGTCAGAAAGAATGAAAAATCACGGTGCTCGTATCACATATGCTGAGCAATTCTTATCAGTTGTACTTCGCACACTCCGAAGTGTACCCGTCGTGCGGATGTACTGCAAAAATCTTCAAGCTTTCTTTGAAACCTCCACTCACCATGGATTTAGTGTCCCTTGGCACGTTTTCATCTCTCGCCCGCCCGATTATAAATTCCGAGCTCTCTGCATGTATTCTGTTCACTAGCCAAGTTTATTCACTTCCTTTAATTCTTCTCACAAGCTTAGGTCAATTGATATTACCGCCTTTGGCCTGTGCCAAATCCACCTCATGCAGAACAACTACGTGTTGCACCATTAAAACATCCCAAAACATAAGGAAGGGTGCGCGAAGTGGAAGGAATGCTAGGCCCGAGCCTCAAAGATTGGCGTTGGTCAACAAAGATCCAGAGGTCAGGGCATCTTTTGAACAGGTTGGATGCATGACCTTTTGTAGAAAAATCCAAGGATTCAACATGAAACTAGCAGAACAATTCACATTCAGGTTCGATGGGTCCCACGCGGTAATTGCATGTGTCGCTTTCCAGTTGACAAATGAAACTCTGTCGGCCGCAACAAAGATCCCTCCACACGGTGAAAGGTGGTTTAAAGGCATGCCTTTGGATGCGCGGTGCTACAAAGACTTCATCAAACAAGACTGTTTAGGTGGGAAAGTCGAAACGGGCGTTCCAAGTAGATATTTGCAGGAGCCCTTTTGGGAACTCCTGGGAGTAATTAGGAAATATTTCACCTGTGAGGGAAGGTTTGAAAAAATACATTCGCATCACATTAGATTGTTGATGCATTTCACAGGAAGGAGACCATTAAATCTGCCCTTCTTCTTGCACTAAAACCTCCAAGAAATGGCAGACAACGCCCAGGCTGAAGCAGATCAATTGAAGATGAAACTATCTCATGTCTCGCTGATTAAATTGCTGGTAGTTGAGGAGTTAAGGAGATTAGGAAACAACTGGGATTCGTTTCTACTTACAATGGGCATCCCCAAGGATCCAAAAGGAGATTTCTCTCTACCCGCGGAAAGGGTAACATCACACCATGCAGAGGATAAAGCAGGAAAGGCTGTGGAGGAAGGAAAGATGTTGGAAGCTCTGTCCCCCAATGGCCGATACCCCGAAGAAGGGGCAGACTAAGGAAGAACAAGGAATCCGGGGAGACCCGAGTCGCAAGCGATCCGCATGCAAAGTTGACCACCGAAGAGTTACTCATGAGTGTCATTCAGCTGGAACCTGTCGAAGGTACAAGTCGAGAAAGATGGGGCAGAAGGAGGAAGACAGACAATGAAGGCACAAATGTTCGTGAGTCATCGCAACAGCTGAAGTAAGCATAGCTCGCTATTGCTGAGCTATATCGGGAAAATAGAGAGTTGAGACAAAAATTAACAACGAAGACCCTCAAAGCATCAACATCACAAGGTCGCGAGAGAAACACGACTTGGCTCAAGAGACATCTCAGGGAAGCATAAGATACAATCATATAACTGCGTGAAGCACAAAGGATTTCAGAATAAATGAATGTGAAACACTTCAAGGAATGTGAATCGACCATGGAGAAAGTCCGCACGGCTCTGGACAACACGTAGAAGAAGATGAAAGGGAACGCGGTTCTACAAAGGTGAGTGATGAACCTGAAAAGGTGCAACTGGTCTCTCAGGAGAACACTTCGGGTATCAAAAATCTAGACGAGGCCATAAGCATGATTAACCAACTCCATTTTTTATCTTCTCAGACGTGGCACAAATTGTGTTTCTCCGCATCTTGTTTCCTACTGGGAGGTAGGGACTCTGACAGATACCCGTGCAGAAAACATACGACGCGTAGCATTGGAATCTCACCCATTGCAAAGGACATGTGTATGTTAGACGTGCGACAGTTTAAAGAACGACAATGTTCCCTAGCTAGGGTCATAATTTTGGAGGCACCTACAATGGTCTACAGTCACCTGCCACATGCACACACTAGTAAACGATCACGTGGCAGAAATCAGGTCGTTACGATGGGTGGAAGGAATCTGAAAAATCACTTGATCATCCAGATACCTTGTCAAAGGAAAACATTGACACATCACTCTCTAACAATGAGATCTTGCCGATGATTGAACCGTCGCGGAAAATATGAACGACTATGATGCGACTGAGTATAGTCAATTTCCATTTTTAGCGAAGTTCCATACAAAGAGTCATCTGACAGAGAGTAGTCAGAACCTAATTTCTAGGGATAGTAGTTAGAGCACAGGGTAGCCCGAGTGGCACACCCTTGTCTATATATTCCATATTTTCAATGTAAGCTAGGTTGGTTGGCATAATAGTGTAGACAATGACTATTGAATGTATTTTTGATCCGATTGAAACTTAATGCAAAGGTCCTGAATCTTTGATGAAAATATTCTAACGGTGACAGTTTGATGTATTGTATTCTCTCTTTGCGTATGTGCTTTCCTGTGTTCTTTATATTCACATCTGTATTTTCTGTCTAAATCAAAACATGATTTCGAATCTAGAATTTACCGCGCAGTGGTCTAGATTCGTGCCATTTAGACGAACTATGTTTCTTCTAAGTGAACTCTCAATTCATCCCCAACAGTGCTCCGAGTTGCTTCATGTGTTTTTCTCTTGCCACACACAATGATTTTTAACTGAAAGACTGTTGCTTATTTATCCTTTATCCTCTCAAGTTCAGTCACTAAGTCATTTCTTTCTATCCTTTTCTTAAATCGACTCCATAGCCCAAGGTCTTGCTTTATTTTGCCAATAGAACCAAAAAATATTGTTTAAAGGTGTTAAATATAGCCGATAGTTTAAATCCATATCATGTACAGAGACAAAGTCTCTAGAGAGAGCCCTCTCCAGGTTCAAAAGGCTAGTTTCGGGCCTCAAAGTTGTTTTGTAGGTTGCCCCTGTCATTCGTTTTCTCAGCTAAATGAAGTTTATAGAGCGCTAACATGTAGCTCTCCAATAGATACAACATGTCATCATGACATCCACTAACCTGTGATAACATCTGAATCCATCACTCCCTCGGAAGAGGGACTACATCGAGCTTGTCCCTGAAGTACTCAAACTTCATCCTTGAGAATGACTTTGTCAAAACATCCGCAACCTACTCATCGATAGCCACATATTAGAGCCTCACTACTCCCTTATGCAATATATCCCTGATATAGTGATACCTAATTTCGATATGCTTCGACTTATCATGAAACATGGGTTTCTATAACAACTTTATGCAACTCTGGTTGTCGCACAAGATTCAGGTTGCCTCCATCGCAATATCAAAGAATCCAGTCAACAATTTCCAAATTCATACTGCTTTGCAAGTTGTTGCACATGCTGCCACATATTCTGCCTTAGTCGTATTGAGTGCTACACATGACTGTTTCTTACTGATCCATGAAATCATACCGAATCCCAAAGTGAAGCAATATCCTAATGTAATTTTCTAGTTTACAACACTACTAGCCCAATCTGAATCTGAATATCCAAGTAGACTAATCTCACTGTCTGGAACATACTTGAGCCCATAATCCACTATACCTTTAAGGGACCTCATCACATGTTTTACTACAATCAGGTGAACACGTCTGGGATCAACCATGTACTAACTCAGGGTGTTCATAAAAAAACATATAATTGGTCGTGTATTCGTCAAAGACATCAACAAAACCACTATATTCCTGTATAACGTAACTTCCACTGTCTCTAAAGTCGTATCCTGCAGTAACTTCAGATTTGATACCATAGGTGTAGTAATTTCCTTGCAATCGAATATTCCGAACCTCTTCAAGATTTCCACTGCATAATTCCCTTGACCTAAGAATATTTATCTAACTTTTTTCCATACCTCCAGTCCCAATTAATAGTGCATCAGACCAATATCCTTCATATCAAACTCAGAGGCCAACTCTCTCTATCACTAAAAACCCTGATTGTCCAGTCTGCCTCACTAGCTGCTCCCTATGTGACTCTGTGACAATATTTCCATTTTCCAAAACACACAACATCATGGTAACCAACACATCAATAAATTTACAAAAGATTCATGTGATCTCAACTACAAAGGGCTTGTAACTACTTCTTATGTTCATCTCGATCACTCCTCACCAAATAATATTGTTGATCTTGATCTTCTTCTCTGTCAGGTTCTCTACCTGAGCCATGAACTCTTAGAATTTTCTGAAGATCTCATCCTTGATCTTCATGAAGAAGATCCATGAGTGTCACATAGTATAAGAATCTCGGTAAACTATCATGTGCCTAAAATCACCACAATGTACTATTCGGGTATCCATGGTAACTTTCCTAGAACAAGAACAAGAACATCTCCATGGAACAAGCATTTGTTGGACAACTGAGAGGGGGGGTGAATCAGTTGTTACCGTGCTTAAAAAATTATGCTTCTTTTAAACTCTTTGCAGATACACTGAATGATGATCACACTAATGCAGAGAAATAAACAATGGCACATTCAACATCAGTCACATATATGAGAAACACATAGACAAATATTTCCCGAGGAAACCCATAGAGGGTAAAAGCCTCTTTTTCTTTATATGATAAGTAATAGTTACATTCTTTACATTATCATACATATGAGCACCAACTCATAATGAGGATACAACCTATGTTTTGCAAGCTGCAACTTGCTAAGAGCACCAACTCTCTGTTTTCTCTAGCACCCACTAGAAGGAAGCACCAACTCCCTGATTTCTCTAGCACCAACTAGAAGGAAGCACCAACTCCCTGGTTTCTCTAGAACCAACTAGAAGGAAGCACCAACTCCCTGGTTTCTCTAGCACCAACTAGAAGGAAGCACCAACTCCCTGAGTGTTTCCAGCACCAACTGGATG
>ML777334.1:229224-251868 GCA_009831015.1 Picea engelmannii | reverse complement strand
ACCCACTTGAACCTATGAGGACAACAGTCCTCCCTAGCACCTCCCTTCCACCCTGAAATATAAATCTTTGCTACTGAAACTTATTATAGTGATATGATGTTCAACAATGGCTTACCAGACTCATCACTGTTCTGCTGCATTTCATTGCTCTATCTGCCTCATTGCCTTTCTGCACACTTCACTTGCCCTGTCTGTTCTTCTGCTTTTTATGCTCTGTGCGCCATATCCATTCACTACACAGATCCTCTTCTGTTCGATTCAGCTGCTGCACTCTCCTCCTTCTTCACACTTGAATTTTCCCCAGGACAACAACAACCATAGCCAACTCCAACAGCAACAACAACCCCATATCTTCTCTGTATCGTGTATTTATAGCTTCTGTGCACCTTGTGCATGCAATGTTCACAATGCCTCTGCATGTTGACTCTGTGCCGATATCCTCCACCTCTCGAGTGCTCTGCGTGATCATCATCGCGACTCTTCAACTTCTCTGGAAGTTTTCCCATGCGTTCAATATCACTGGATGTTATGCTGAGATTCCTCAACCTCTCTGGTAGTTGAGACTCTTCGTCTTCTCTGTGACAGTCGAGCTCACCTTCTCTGTTTCAGTTACAGGCCTCAATGCCCATCCAACTGTCAATCCCTTCTAAGAATAGTCTTCCTTCACTGGACGAAGCTTGGAGACTCTTCATCTCCTCTGGCGATCACACAGAGGTCTTCTTCAAATTCTCTAGCAGATGCCATCAATGGTTTCTGGCAGTTTCACTGTGTCGTGCATCAGTGGCCCTCCGATATCCTTCAAGTTTATCTGTGCCATTGGATGAAGTTTATTAATCTTGCCTTTAAATCGGGTTTCGACATTTCGGCACTCCTATGCCCAAGTGTCTTGACACTTCATGTCGCGATCTCCGAAGCTTCGATACAGATATTTTCTACACTAGCTCCTTCCTCTATATGACCATGGCCATGACCAAGCACTTATGCTTAAAGTGTTTTTCGTGAATTCGCGTTTCGTGAATCTGGAGATGAGGCATCTCGACTCTCCAAGTCACGATCTCCGAAACCCCTAAATGGAGCTTATCTCGACTGACTCCTTCCCTTCTCGTGACCAAGGGATGTGACCACAGCCTTATGCATAAGGCACTCTCGCGATTTCTCATTTCGTGAGTCTGGAGATGAGGCATCTCGACTCTCCAAGTCGTGATCCCCGAAACCCCGAAATGGCGTGGGATCAACGGTCCTGATCAACACTTGATCTGACGGCTCAGATCATTTCGTGATTTCTCATATCGCGATTTCGACATTCTTGTTGCATTGTTTTCTTGCCTCTCCATGTTGCGATCCCTGAAACTCCGATATGGAGTTAGATCAATGGTCCAGATCTGAGCTTGATTGAACGGCTGCGATTGAATCGCAATTCGCATATCACGAAATTGGCATTCTTGTTGCATTGTTTACTTGCCTCTCCATGTTGCGATCCCCGAAACTCCGACACGAACTGGAGTCAACGGTCTAGATCAAAGCTTGATTTGATGACTCAGATTACATCGCAATTTTTCATATCGCGATATCGGGATTCCTGATGTTAATAATCTTTGACATGTTCAACTCGCGATCCTCGAAACTCCGACATGGTGTAAGTCTGCTGACGTCACATGTGTTAAATAACTGCCATGTGTCACCCTGATTTGTGACTTACATGTGCTTGGAATGTTGAATCAGTCTGACACTTGTCATTACCTGGTTGTGCCACGTGTTCCTAGCTAACGTTGTTTGCTTATGTGAGTCGGATCGACGGTCCAGATGTGATCTTGATTTGACGGCTCATATTACGTCGCGATTTTTCATATCATGAAATCGAGATTTATGTGGATGGTATTAATTTTCATCTCCAACTCTCGATCCCTGAAACTCCGACAGGGTGTCGGATCAACGGTCCACATAACCCCCTGAGATGGACGGTCCTCCTGCTTTCAGGATTTTGTGAGCCCTCTACTCCTTGCACTTTAAAGATCGTGCAGGTTCTCCTCGATCCAACGGTGGTTGGACCCTATGCTCAGATCTAACGCTTGAGATCTATCCTCATCTTCAACGTGCTCTTCTTTTCTATATTCATATCTGATGGCCCTCATTCTGTCGGGAACTTTGGATGGGATCCAACGATCAGAAATGCTTCACAAACTTTACAGGACTTCGATCATTCGATCAACCTGAACTTATCTTCTGTTTGCCTAGTTGCGTTGCCTTTGATCATTCGATCTTCTTGAATATCACTGCGCTGCTGATCATCGCTGTTGTACTCAAGCCATCATCACTGCTGTACTTGCCATCAATGACAAGCATACGCTGCCTGTAAAACATACCAAACATCCTCTGCACTATCTCTTCTGATCTTATCAAGGTTGCTCTACAACGTCTTCCCAAAATACTTCTGGTGCCCATCTATTACATTCTTCCTGTACTCATGCCATCTTTATTGTTGTACTTTCCATCAATGACAAGCATATGCTACCTGTTAAACATTTCCAATAACATTTCCATGATAACTTTCCCAAAACAAAATAAGAGAAAAACAAGAATATTTCTCGTTCTAAAGTTTGTTGCAGTGATCCTTGCAAACACATTTCCCATTCATGATATGGATAATGATCAATGTGGCTAACTTGTGATAATATTTCTCAACAACCCTGTAGATGATGAAACCTCCATTCACACAGGGTCGGATCCACATTCATAATTCCTTATCACTCTCTAGGGATATGACAAGCAAAGTCTAAATGAGGTTGTTGTTCTATAAGAAATTCTCTATTCCATAACTTATACAAGTGTTTATGTTCCTCTCTTCCTTTTCCAAAGAGTTTTGGGAGCACCCAGGTGAGGAAAAAAATCATAATTCCTTCATCCCTCCTTAAATCACCACTCTAATCTACAATTCCTATTTACGATAGAGTTTTAGTAGTCCCCATCATCGCTCTTATTGTTAATATCCCTACACTTATGTCATCGTAGGTGTAATGATGAGAATATCATTGGATCCCAAATCACAAAGGAACGAAGAATGAAACCCTACAGGAATACCATCAACCTTCTCGATTGTGCTAGCTTTGTTTTGGACCTTTAGACTCTGATAAATTTATGTGGGTGCATCATCCATCCATTTTCCCTTGAACCTTTTAAGTGGTTGCATGTGTACTTTGGGAATCAATGTTGTTCTAGAAATGGACATAGCTTTGGATATATTGTCTACACTTCCAGACAACCTCCTTTGTCTCATCCTTTCCAAACTTCCCTTTAGAGAGGTATTCCAATGTTCCGTCCTCTCTAAATGATGGATATTCCTTTACAGAGAAATGCCCAATTTGTACCCCTCTCCCTATTTTATGACACCACAATATATCCAACCTCCCACACTTGATCCCCTCTCCATGGAAACCTTGGAGAATATAATATCCAACATATTGCAATCACATTCGTCAGATCCGACGATCGTTCATCTCACCAACGACACCACGGGGTGGAGTCCCATTGTCACAAATTCAATGTCATGGCAGTTTACCACCCAAAGCGTATCGAATTGGTTGGAGTACCTTTCCAGGAAGAATGTCGAAGTGCTCATTCTCAAAGATTACCTGCCAAGGGAAAGCCTGGCCCCAGAGGCCCTTTTCTCCTGCACTCGTCTCACTATGCTCCAACTCGACAACTATATTCTCACCTGTATTCCAACCCAATTCATTATATTTAAACATCTCTTGTAATGCACCTTCATGTGCATGGAATTGACATATGACTTTTTAGCCATATTTATTTCATAGTGCCCTCTTCTTTTGAAACTTCGCTTACAGGATTGTGTTGGCTTGCGAGAGCTCATTATTTTTGTTGATTTTCACTACAACTACACAGAATGTAACAAGGAAACCTTGCAAGTGTTGTCGAACACACACTACCAACAACAATAAGGAGAAAGACAAAATCTGATCAAACTATATCCATCGTAGGTGGCTTGCCTGGGATCTCTGTAGAGGAGTATGGCTTCTTTCAGTTCACTATCCAGTGACTCCAACAAGCCTTCTCAATTATCACTACCATTAATGGATTTCACTCACGGTCATCATGTCAATGTGATGGACAAATACACTACTGCAAACATAGTAGTAATTCACTCACTCATACTATCTACTATCTTACTCTCATAGGTCCCATTTATTTTCCATTTCCATGGGCCCTCCTGTGAGGGGGTCAGGCCCAGTCCTACTATGATACCATGTTGACTTTTCATAAGAGATGATATTGTATATGAATATTACTATTTAATATGCAAAAGGATCACAAATGAAAGATAAATATCTACAAAATAACAAGATATATCCTCAGAGAAACCCTCAGTGGGGAGAAAACTTTGCAAACTTTCCTTAGTATAGATTCCTCCAACATGTACAATGTCATACAATGCTCTTTCAATAAATCAAGACCAAAGAGACCTATACATGAACCAAGAATAGCCTCCTAGATAAGTGTGCACTACTCTCTTGTACTTATATTCAATGAGTGATCAAAATGAATCGATATAACCTCTATTTATACTCTAAAAGACCTAAAATACATGACTTATCAATAAACCCTTTCAAAATTACACTTAGGAATAACCAATACAATTATACTTAGGAATAACTTCTGAAATTACATAAAATATCAACATTGTCAATGTGTTGGCACTCTTCAGTTTACGATGTGATTACATATATGTATTATATATTGATACAATGAGATGAATATAGTGTTGAATATCGCACAAGTCCTTTTCCGCCAAGTTCTTGTCTTCTGTTCTATTTCTTAACATATTACAGAGACGGAATTATGCATCAGTAGTGAATTGATGAAGATAAGTTTTGTTGAAGGCAAGTCACAACAAGAAGCAGGGAGGTGTTGCAAGTGCACTTTGTGACAATTTATCCAACAATTGTCCCTTTAAATGATAATTTTGTAACTTTAGGAGTGTGGAGAATAGATTCAATGGCGACAAATGTTGCATTGGAATATATTTGAGTTATGTAAGTAGATTTTAGGTTGCCTAGTTGGAATGAATGACCTTAAAATATTATGTGATAGATTTCTCCTGTGAAGTACTCTTATCTATCATTGTTGACATTAAATATTTATGGTCTCTATCCTCAGTATCATCATCATCTTCTTCTTCCTCTCCTTGAGGTTCTAGGCTTGGTATATTATTCTTTTGCCTTTTTCTTGTGTATTTTTTATACGCCTTGGTTTTCCTGCATTGAGGTGTCTTCCTATGACCCATTCTCTATCCAAACTTGTGTCATGCATATATTGTTGGAATATCAATTCAAGGCCATAGTGATAATGACTATCTAGATCTAACAAAGAATAATGCTTCATGTCTATAATGGTCTCATTAAAAAAAGTTCTTATTATTGTATGTAATTCCTTTTCATTGGAAGAAGATAAGGAAAATAAGAAAAAGATTATCAATACATAATTTGAGGCACACGTTTCCTAGTTACCTCCATGAGTACAAACATATCATATAAAATTTGGGTAGGCTATATGGGAGGATAGGTAGACCATAAATTTTGATGTATGTATTCAAGGATTCTACAAAGAACTATGGCCTCATCAATAAGCCTATAAAGGTCTTCTCCAATGAGAATTGCTCTCACTCCAAAATTGAATTTATCTGGTACATTATGGAAATCCTATATCTATCTATCCTTGCACAATATGGGATACCGATACTAGATTGGGTGGTCTTCATGATTTCCATTTTCCCTCCCTAAGGAGTCTGGCAAAGTTATTTCAAAAGGAAGGAACATACGTGAGTGTGACGCTGAAAACAAATGATTATACTTCTCATAGTTCCTTAACCAATTGAAAATGAACATATACTATCCCCTATTTAATAACATTCATTTTTCTCAACCCTAGACCAATCATGTATGTGAACACCTTGAGGAATTTGGTGGAAATATATTTCCCCATGAGCGTAGTCAACATCCATGCTAGGTCAATGTAAGGGTATTCTAGGATAAGTACATCTTTCTCTTTCGATATGGAGCATAATCCACCCACAATATGCTTCCTCCATTCATTAATCATATAAAATCCCCCATAATGCAGTATATGATAGGTAGTGGATTCATCAAGATTGAAAGTTTTTCCATTTTTAGGTAGAATAGACATAGTAAAAAATAGGTGTGAGATATAAAAGGGCTTTGTTACCCCCTCTCACCTTGGGGTAACTTGAGGAGATCATGTCTCATGGACCGCAATGAAGATAATGATCTCGATGATGATGATCAACATTATCCACAGACAATAGCCCCTCATATGCCTCCCCCCTCATCCATCTCAACTCCTGCACTTGATCAACATGGTTCATCTGATGAGGGTGGTCTGGCACACATGCACTACACTATTCATTGTTTCATATAAAGGTCACATTTAAGGCATTAGGAATTTAGGTGAGAATCATGGGTTGAAGTTAGATAGTGGATCATGAGCTTGGAAGTTATTTTTTTGCCTTCTGCCTCAAATTATGTACCGATAATATTTTTTCCTTTTGGTAATGGTTGTTACGTGTACACCAAAAAGGCTTGTGGTTCATTCTCCTATGAGAAGAAGGGATATATTGTCGAGGTTGATTTCGCTGCTATAAAAAATGAGTAAAAAAAGAAGAAAGCATGATATAAAAGAAAGAAGAAATATGGGATAAAAAATGACCAAATTCAAAAGCCAAAGGTTAGCTTGAGTTCTACCCTCTCACTGTGAGGAAATCGATCCTAGTCCTAATGCACTGAACTCATATCAATTAAAAGGACTTGATCCTAGTAAGAAAAATAATGAATGCTTGGAACCAGAAAAGGGGACTTGAAAAAGCAATAAAAGAATATCAAAATGCAAGAAAGGGGTTTGGAATACACACACTGTCGAGGAAAGGGTATATCAAGCAACAAACTCTTTCTCTACAAAGGTGATCATGGAGATGGATGGAGCATAGTTACCTTGCATGTCAATGACTCCATAACCATGAAGTAAACCCACCATGCCACACCATTACTGCACTTACACTTTGATGGGTTTTTTGGGAACTATCCCTTTACCTGGGTACCGACACACCTAATAGGGTCTTTTGATGGTCCTCCCATACCTAAACATGGCCAATTGAATGAATTCTTGATCTAGTGTGAAGTTTGAAGAATATACCTAATGTGAATTGCTTACGTGGCTTTTGTATTGATTGGTGGATTACTTTGTATGGTTCTAATGGCTCTTGTATCTTGTAGTTTTTGGTCTTGCCTGATTCCGTGGACTTTTTTTTATCATGATACACCCTTGACATGGTCCTTTGGAGGACATTTTATGATGATAAGGGTATTGTGCACTATACAAAGGATGTTGCACACTTGATGCAGAGCATTGGACCATATGATGATTGGAATTCTTTGGGGCACCTCCCCACACCTCCTATACCTTGGATTATGGACAAATGAGCCTAGATGTTGCACATATAGTCTGATGTACCAGTGAGAGGGAAGAAATTCCCATAGGATGGACAATGCACCCTTGATAATTTTGTGGTTTGATTGGATGATGTTTCACTTGGAGATGATGATACACCTCTTTGGAGAGGTTATTTACCCCTCTTCACCTATGAAGTCACACCTTAGCCCTTGGATGTTGCATTTATCACGATGATGTCATGACTTGATGCTTGTTGGGCTGACCTAGCATGGGGGCATCCCTTTTGATGATGAGTTGGCACTTGATGGTGATGAGACATGACTTTTTGGGTGAGAGATGTGACCTTTGATTATGCTTGCACCCTTTGATGGAGAGATGTGGCCTTTGGAGGAATCTATATCCTTCTAAAGCATCACGTCATAGCCTTTGGAGGCTCTCACATTCACACATGTCACTTTTGAGGGGATGTTTTGATGTATTTTCACTTTATTTTTATGTTGGAGGCTATTTTTGGGGTCGACCTTGACCTATCCACCTTGTATCATGGATATTTTATTTTTTTAGGGGATTTTGAGGGTTATAGCACTAGGGTTTCCTCATATAAGAAGGCTAACACTCCCTTATTATCAAATCATAACTCACACTTATGGAAAATAACTTTGATTTGTCTATTATCTTCTTTTCTCATCATGGAGTACTTATGTGCACCTCTTGAAGAGTTTATTTGTGGATTCTTTACTTGTTTTCAGTGGATGGTTCATGAAATTAGGGTTTCCTCACGCATAGTGACTTGGTATAGTAAGTTTTGTTTCCAAGTAATTGTTTTTATTCTGGGCATTTTAAGTGAATTCCCTATCTAATTGTGGATAAGTTGCATGTTATCTTGTTTCCTTGGACAATTTTGCTGAAAAACCCTAGAAGGATTGCAATTGTGCATCCCCTTCCTTGTTAATCATTCATATTAAGCTTGTTGAAGCATAAAAGGTCAAATTTATGGATTGTGATTGTACATCCCCATAAACTTGTCTTTGTTGGTAAGATTCTATAGCTTGTGGTACAACTCTTGTGTTTTACCTTGTTCCATTTTGGATCTCTTTCTAAAAGTCATAGAAACATAGGATGACATTAGGGATTGTGATTGTACATGCCCCTAGTTATTTTCCTAGAAGATTAAGCCTATGGATTTTGATTGTACATCTCTATAGAATTTAACCCTTGAATTTTCTTTTCCTTTTATCCCCCTTGAAGGTTGCATTGACTCCATATGACCAAGGATTTAAGACGACACTAGTATTTCTCTTGTTGCAAGTTTTAGTTCTCTATCTCTCTCAAAGTCTTGTGTTAACTTAGGACCAATTGCATTGCATCCTCATATTTATATAATTCCTAGAAAAATGTCTTGCATCTTAACTTAGATTTATCATATAACATCATTATTGTTGTAATAATTACATTTCCAATCATTAGGGATCGTCATATTGCATCTACTTAACATAGTTTAATGTTCTTCCTTTCAAGCAATCATTAGTGTATGGTTTGGTGGTATTTATTTAACATTTGTAATTATCTTCCATTGCATTATTTCTTATTTTAGGACTGATTTACAATTGTTGTTGTAAACTTGTTACATGATCAAGTATCTTATCTTTCATACAATTTTTGTTACATCCTTTATTTTTCTTTTGATAGCTAGTGTTTCGGGGAATTTAATTTACTTTCTTAGCCTAATAAAGATCATTGATTGTCTTAATAATACCCCTCACACATTCACAAATAAATTTGATTTGTCTAATTCATATTGACCTTTCCCTTAACCTTGACCTAGCTAATCAAGCAACCAATATAGGGGGGCGTAAACTTGTGTTAGCTTGCTATAGGATCCTTTGAGGTCGCTAGGGAAGTCTTCCTTGTGTTGGATCTCTATCCTTCACTAAAATGAGGGAAGTGATTTCTTAGGTGATAGTGGAGATTACTTACATATGTTACACTGGTCAAGCACCTTGTGAAGGCTTTGCACAAGTGCTAGATTTTGTGATAACATTTTGGCATCGTTGTCAGGGAGAATTGAGTCATTCTTCTTGTGATGTTGAAGTCTATGCTTCAACACTTTTTTGGAAAGCTCACTTCAAAGCCTTAATAAGATAGCTTTCCTAGTGACTCCATTGAGGGAACAATCCATGTTCCTTATACACATCTTGGTTAGCCTTGTATAACAAGATCATCTTGCGACTCCACCAAACCTAGAACCTACGCAAACCCGTAGAAGGAGGTACATGAGTAATCCTCCTATATATTGAATGGATCTTCAATCATTTATCTCCATTATCTTAAAACCTTTATACATGATTGGAATCCAAGGTTATCCTCATGATTTACCCAACGATGTAGACAAGTGGTTGCCAAAGTTCTCAAGCAACAATGATGTTTCTACTAAAGAACATTTGCATTTTTTTCTATAAAACCCTTGGGATCCATGAATGCCAACATGAGGATGTGACCATGAGACTTTTCTCTTCATATATGATAGGGGATGATAGGTCATGGTATAACAATATTCCATATAAAATAATTAAAACCATGCAATCCCTTCATGACACCTTCTTGAAAAAATGGGAAATCAAGAAAAATGGTAATTTTCTCCTAGACAAGTTTAATCAAGTCAAGAGAAAAGAATTTGAGTCATTTGATGAGTTTAATACGATATTTGACACTTTAATAAATTATTTTTATGATGATCTTAGGCCAAAATCCAAGGCAATTCTCTTGCAATATGTTTGTTCCTTTGAAGGACAATTAGGTCTCGTCTTAAGAGACAAATCCACAAATACTTTGAAAGAAGCTCATGAATTTGCATCCAAAATATACGATAACCTTTTTTCTTCTAAGATTAACAATTGCCCTACAAAAAAATTGATGAAGGATTAATACCATTAGATCATAAGTTGAACCAGATAAACACCCAAGTAAGGAAAGCTCAAGAGGCTCTTATTAATAAATTAAATGTGCTTGAAAAGAGCTAAGAATGTCATCCTTATAAGAAAGAGTCAATTATCATTAACACTCCAGATCATATGAATTTGGATAAAGAAACAAAATCCACACTCGTTGCACCCTTGCAAACAACCTTCACCATTAACAAGGAACAATGGGAGCTTGAAAATGCTGAGGCTACTAGGATAGCTAAATTGGCAATTTTGAATGTCATGGATGAGGAGTCTAGAGATAGATTTAGGGTTCATTCAATGAAATATTTACAATCTAAGCATTCCAAACAGAGCTCTAGCATTACTATTTCAACCTTGCATGAAGATTAAAGGAGCTTGGAATTGAATGTTGAAATGACTAAGATTGATGTACCTATTCCTATTGTTGAGCTCATAAAAATTGCTTCACAAAGGGCCAATATCAAATAATTCTTTGTCTTTCAAGATTATCTTGAGGATCATCCCATAATCCTCCATACTATGAATTATGACAAGAAGAATGGAGGGCATCCACCTTTGTTTATTACCCTGGTGATAAACAATCTCCTCCATAATTGCATGCTTGACTTTGGGGCTTCAACTGCTTATTTATTTGAAGGTTATTGATGAAATTGGTTTAAGCATCACAAGGAATTCTAGGAATGCATGCGGTATTGATTCGAGGGACATCACTATTTGTGGTCTCACTAAAGACATCAAGGTTATATTATCCACTTACCCAAATGTATCCATGATCTAGGTGGATATCGGTGGCCACCCACCTTTTCCAACTGGCTCAAAACAATTTTCTGGCAATTTTGGCAATTTACTATTTTTAGCAGTTTTAACTTTCGGGGCCATTTTGAGGGCCTTAATGAAGGTTTTTCGGAATCAAGCTTATAAATGATAGTCTAAGGAATTATTGGGCCCCCAAAATGAATCTCCTCAATGATACCTTTCCAATGGGATATCATACACCTAAAACTGAGATCGTATGCAAAAGTTACAACCCCGAGAAGTTGATGTACTAACTTACCCAGACGGGGCCCACATGACTTTTGGCGCTTCATCTCCTAGGGTTGGGTTTTTGGATGTATAGGGTTTTTGTCATTCCTGTTTATTTTAAAAATTCCTTTAGAGCCTCATTGTAATCATCTTCTTGTGAATGAGCACATCCGTCACATCTCTTCTCAGAGATAAGCCGCCACCATTCCAACAAGCTTGTTTCCGCTACATTCTACAGTTTCATCTTATTTCCTTATTGAATAGAAAACCAATTTTATTGTATCTCTGTTATTTTGTGTTAAGAACCTGTTAATAATCTGTAGTCATTTCGTTCTGCTCATAAAATCCGGATCAGTGGTATCAGAGCGGTCTGCTCCTTGTTGTCTTAATGCATGTCCCCAACGAGGTCGGAGTATGAAGTGTTGGGTCTTGAGCTTGTTTCTCTTGAGAAAAAAAATCTCTTGCACGCCCAAGCGACCTCTCATGGAAGGAGAAAAGAAAGATGATGGGACAGGAGATCCTTTCAAACTGTTGATTGAGGAAGTCCTCACGCAACAAAGGAACGAGATGATGGATAGTTTCTCACAAATCCTTCGACGACTACCAATAGGCGACACATCTTCTTTGAGCGGAGGCGTCGCCCCCTTCAAGATACAAATAAACTTTGATCTTCCTATATTTGAAGGTTAGATAGACGCAAATGTTGTAGACAAGTGGTTGAATTTACTAGAAGGGTATTTTTCTGTCCATAACTTTTCGAATAGAGAAAATATTACTTTTGTGCTCCTCAAAGCCGTTCCCCATGTCAAAGATTGGAGGGAAACTTTCTGTGAGCAAAAGGAAATAGAGGAACCCTCATTATTTACAGTCACAACCACCTGGGAATCCTTCAGGGATGTTATTGAGGAACAATACTACCCTGTTGGAAGTTATGACGACTTGTATACCAAATGGACCACACTGTGGCAAGAAAGAGACCAAAGCAGTGCCAGATTTCACAAATATATTTCATACCTTGCGCACCAAGCTGGGTATCAAAGATTCAGAGAAATATCTAGTGTTCAAGTATCGTGGTGTTCTGCATAGATAAATCCATACCAAAATGGAATTTATGGACATCTCATCCTTGGGCGTGACCTACCGATATGCCATCAAAATAGAGTAGAAGCTCAAACAAAAGACGCGGAAATTTGGGCCTGGGAACCCCACACAAAAAAATCCAGGAAAGGGCAGCCCCAACCCACAGAAAAATGGACAAAGCAAATATGGACAGTATTAGGACAACCAGTCCAAGCCACAAGCAAAGAAGGACACCGGAAAGACAAAGAAAGATATCGAGAAGTGGTGCGACTTCCATAAGATCCCTTGGCATAACACTATTGACTGTCGCTCAAAGAAGTCGCCGGTGGCCGAAGTGAAAGCGTCTGAATCAGATGTAGGTTCTAACTCTGAGCTAGAACTAGAAATGGGAAGACAGATCATTGACACGAAACCCAGTGCCACCGTTGCTACCACCAAGCTCCATCTTGGTGAACTAGACGAGCCAGAAGAAGGAGAACGCCTCTTCCATTCACAGATGTAAGTAAAAGGCACCCCGTTGCACTTCATTGTTGATAGCGGTAGCCAGAAGAACCTCATATTAACAAAGGTCATCAAATGGTTGGCCCTGCCGACAACGCCGCACCCACAACCATACACCATTGGATGGCTCGGCCAAGGAAGTGATCTCCATGTCAACCAACAGTGTCGATTGTCATACGACATCAAGCCCTTCAAAGACAAGGTATTGTGTGATGTTTCTCCTCTCGAAGTTTGTGATGTTATTTTGGGCCAACCTTATTTGTGGAAACATCATGTTGTATATGAGTCTAGGCCTCGTAGTGTTATTATTACTTTGAACAAGAAATTTTACAGGATACCCGAGGCAGTCCTACCTAGTGTTATTTCCTTGATATCTTCTAAGCAATGCAGGAAGGTCGTCTCTTAGACGGGGAAGTTTGTCTTCTTCGTGATTCACTCTCAGAATAAGCGAAAGATCACAACCACATCCAGGGTCTCTACGGCCGACCTCTCCACACAGCAGAAGCAAGTAGATAAGGTCGTGGAAGAATACTAAGATATCTTCTCCTCACCTATAGGGGTACATTTGCACTATTAGGTCAAGCACCCCATCGATCTGACCCTCGACGCACCGCTGCCCATTGGGCTAGTCTATCGCCGCTCTTTTTTAGTGAATGAGGAGATCAAGCGATAGATCCAAGAATTTCTCCACAAGGGGCACATCCATCCCATCTCATCACCTTGCGGGAGCCCAATCGTGCTAGTACAGAAGAAAGATGGAACCTGGCAACTCTACATTGATTACTGGGCTCGGAATAAAATCACAGTTTGAAACCAATACCCAATTCCCCGAATCGACGACCTCCTTGATCAACTCACAGGGGCCAAATACTTCAGTAATATTGATTTGAAGTTTGGCTACCACCAGGTCCCGATAAAACATACATATGTATGGAAAACCACCTTCAAGTCAAAGGAAGGCCTTTTTGGATGGTTGGTCATGCCCTTTGGTTTGACAAATGCTCTAGACACTTTCATGAGGATGATGGACGATATCCTGCGACCATTCACCAATACTTTTGTAGTGGTGTATCTGGATGACATTCTCATTTATAACAAGACTTGGGTTGAACACTTGCAGCATAATCAGCAGGTTCTGCACACCTTGCGACAACACAAGCTATATGCCAACTTGGAAAAATGCTCCTTAGGCATGGACAGGGTCCATTACCTAGGCTACATAATTGATCAGTATGGAATACATGTGGATCCAACCAAGATCCAAGTCATCCGTGAATGGACAACCCCAATCACACTCACTGAGCTTCGTAGCTTCTTGGGCCTCACCAATTTCTACCGCAGGTTCATGTTGGGATTCTCCCTTATTGCATGGGCCCTCAACCAAATAACCAGGGGTGGTGGTAAGGCAGAATTTGCGTGGGGCCGGTACCAACAACAAGCATTCGACGATTTGAAGCAACGCTTGTGCTCAGCCCCAATACTTTCACTACCAAACCTGCAAGAGCCCTTTGAGATCGAGATAGATGCTTCATACTATGCGGTGCGTGCCATTCTCACTCAGAGCGGCCACCCCGTGGCCTATCATAGTGAGAAACTATCAGATGTTGTCCGTAAGTACACTACTTACGACAAAGATATGTACTCCATTGTGCAATATTTCCGCCAGTGGAGACATTACATTCTTGTTAAGGAGACATTCATTCACACTGATCATAAGCCACTGTAATTCATACAGACACAAGGAAAATTGAAAAATGATCGCCATCAAAAGTGGTCCACATACTTGCAACAATTCCACCTCAACATCAAGTATAAAACATGTATAAAACATGAAGCACCAATCACGCCATTGATTGACTCAACAGACTGCCAATCATGAAACTCACCACGGTGCTAGACTCCTGCGACCATGAGACCTATGGATGGCCCCAACTCTATGAGATAGACCTAGACTTCACCATCACCTACCAAATGTTGGGTGCAAACGTCGTTGTCGATAATTTCCATCTTCAGGATGGGTTGTTGTGTTGTCTGGGCCATATATTTGTTCCATCAAGCGAGCGAGCGAAGATGATCTAGGAATCCCACTACAGTTGGGTGGCAGGACACTTCGACGTCAAAAAGGAAGTGGGGATTCTACAAAAACATTTATACTAGTCGAAACTTCGACAGGAGGTCAGCAAGTATATCAGGTCCTGCACTGTCTGTGCTATTGCCAAACCGCCACTAAGAAACAAGGCCTGTACACCCCTCTTCCTACTCCTGACAGGCCATGGGAATCCATCTCAATGGACTACATGTCGGGCCTCCCATCCACCAAGCGGGGAAATGACTGTGTTTTTGTGGTTGTTTATCGCTTTTCTAAGATGGAGATTCTGGTTGCCTGCAAGAAGAACATCACAACAGAGGCCACTTCCAAGCTCTTCTTTGAACGAGTCTGGGTACATTTTGGAATCCCAAAAACCATTGTCTCATATTGGGACAGTCGATTTCTCAGCACATTCTAGTCGAGCCTTTGGTCACTACTGGACACCAAGCTCACCAAATCCACAGCCTTCCACCCCCAGACAGATGGCCAAACCGAGGTCGTAAATCGAATGATTGTGCATATCCTTCACATGTATAATTCAAAACACCCTCGCACATGGGATGAGAGCCTTCCCTATGTACAACATAGCTACAACCGAGCCCTGCATAGCTCAACCAACCACAACCTCTTTTAGGTGGGGTTGGGATTCCAACCATTGGGTCCCATAGATGTTGCACTTCCCCTTGCGGTCACCTCGACCGACTCATCTCCTACTCCAACTGAAGCTGACAAAGCCAGTTGGTTCATTGAGCGGATCCAACACATCCGTCAACAAGTTCAGGATATCCTACAAAATTCCAATGACAAGTACAAGCAACTCCATGATCAACATCAGGTGCCACACAAGTTTCAGGTGGGCGATAAAGTTTGGTTGCACTTGCAGAAAGAATGCCTTACATGACCCCATTGGAAGCTTCACCCACTTTGTTATGGGTTGTACACCATCACTAAGGCCATGGGGGATAATTCTTTTGAGCTCAACATTCCTCCTTTCCTTGGCCTGCACCCGATGATCAATGTGGATCTCCTTCGCCCTTATTTCCCGCCATTATTGGACACCTCAGACATAATAGAACAGCTGACACCAACAGAGCTCAACCCCGATTGCATACAATAGGAATCCGATGGTCATATTGTGGACACACAGATCAAGGCCACTCAACAACAAATGATCCAACTTTATCGAGTCGTCAAAGCAGGGCAACTCCTGCACCAAAGCAAGTGGCTCACCCGGGGCCAAATTCAACAGAAATTTCCTCATATGATGGGGGAACTCAACGCAATGGAGACCATTGATTCCTAAGGAGGGAGGATTGATCCAGGTGGATATCAGTGGCCACCCACCTTTTCTAACTGGCTCAAAAGAATTTTCTGGCAATTTTGGCAATTTACTATTTTTAGCAGTTTTAGCTTCCGGGGCCATTTTGAGGGCCTAAAAGAAGGTTTTTCAGAATCAAGATTCTCAATCATATTTGAAGGAATAATTGATCCCTCAAAATTAATCTCCTCGATTATTCCTTTCCAACGGGCTATCATATGCCTAAAACGAATATCGTATGCAAAAGTTACGACCATGGGAAGTTGATGTACTAACTTACCTAGACGGGGCCCACATGACTTTTGGTGCTTCATCTCCTAGGGTTAGGTTTTTGGATGTCTAGGGTTTTTGGCATTCCTGTTTATTGTAAAAAGGCCTTCAGAGCCTCATTGTAATCATTTTCTTGTGAATGAGTGCATCCGTCACATCTCTTCTCAGAGATAAGCCGCCACCATTCCAACAAGCTTGTTTCCGCTGCATTTTACAGTTTTAGCTTATTTTCTTATTGAATAGAAAACCAATTTTATTGTATCTTTGTTATTTTGTGTTAAGCACCTATTAGTAATCTGTAGTCATTTTGTTCTGCTCATCAAATTCAGATCAATCGCTCTTGATTGATGTTGCAGTTATTGATGTACTTGACGCTTGGGGAATGTTACAGTGTAGGAAGTGGGCTGCTACCTTTGGTGGTAGTCATCAAATGGATTTGTCTTATGATACCATCCCAACTCCTGATGGGGATTTTTTCACACTTTATATAGAACCTGTTGTAAGCTACCAAGTCATTGAGGATACCCAAAATTGTGAATGAGATAATGTATATATATGAAGTGATTGGTAATTTTTGTGCCCTAACCAACTCTATAGCTCAAGATAAAGAATGTAAAGGAAGTAGTGATGTTTGGACATTGGAATTTGATGGTGCTCATTATAGATTATGGTTTGGTGTTGGCATTGTTCTTGTAGATCCTTTGCATGAGGCTACCCTTTTGTCTTACAAGCTTGAATTTGATTGTACGAACAATATTGTCGAGTATGAATCCTTAACCATAGGATTGGATTTGGTCCTTGATAGGAAGATTAGGTGCATGTGATTTCTACGAGATTCTGACTTGGTTGTCTCTCAAATAAAGAAGCAATTTGATGCTAAGAATGACAACTTGAGAATATATAGGAATTCTATTTGGTACACCATAGAACTCTTTGGTGAATTTTAAATTGAATCTATTGTGTGAGAGAAAAAACATGTTTCTGATGCTTTAGTTGTGTCTGTAGCCACTTTACAACCTTGTGAAGAAATGATTCGTAACCAATGCAAAATGGAAGTAATATTTAGACCATTTGTACTGATAACCTTGAGAATTAGTAAGTCTTGAATGATGATGCTCAATTTATTCATTTATTACATAGCATGGAGGAGTTTTGAGATAGACAAATCAATCTCTTAGTTGAATCCATGAACTTGAGAATTGAAGACTTGCAAAATGAAACTCTTCCCAAGGGATTTGTTCCTTTAGAGTGGATGTTTGATAGGAATGACATGTACAAGGGAAAAACTATTGTTGACCAATTTTATGAAGCTTTTGAATTCAACCTTGGTTCATAAAATAATCCTAGAGTGGTCAAGATAGGAAAAGGAATCACTCTTGCCGAAAGAGAAGCCACAATCAACCTTATTCGAAAGTATAAAAATGTTTTTTCTTGGTTGTATGATGATTTTAAGGCTTATAAAGGAGACATTATCTAGCACGCTATTCCTCTCACGGAAGGAGCCAAACCATTTTGACAGAAGCTAAGACACATTAACCCTTAGTTGGCTCCCCTAATCTACAAAGAATTCCAAAATATGGTCGATGCAAAGATTATATCTCCTATCATATATTCTTCCTGGATGACAAATTTGGACGTAGTAGTTTTTAGAAGAGTGGAGATATTCAATGTGTGTATACTTTAGGAATATTAATCAATTCTCTCTCAAATACAACTACCCTCTTCCAAACATGGAACACTTATTGCAAACAGTCATTGGTGTAGGAACGATGTCCATGCTAGATGGTTTTTCAAGATACAACCAAGTGTTAGTCAAGAGGGAGGATCAACTTTAAACCGCCTTTACCACCCCATGGGAAACTTTCATGTATTTGAGAATGACCTTTGGCCTTATGAATGTTGGATCTACTTTTCAAAGAGCAATGGAATTTTTCTTTAGAGAGCTGATAGGGAAAATCATAGAAATATATCAAGATGATTTGGCAGTTGTTTCTAAGGAAATAAATGCACACATTTCACACCTTAGGAAAAATTTTGAACAATGTAGAAAGTATGGTATTTCCCTAAACCCCAAGAAGTCAATTTTCTGTTTTGATAAAGAAAAGTTATTTTTTCATGTTGTATCTAAGGATGGAATTTTTTTAGATCCAACAAGAATTGAGTCCATAAAATGTAATCATTCTTTGGCAAGATAAAATTTATATGGAGATTTATTCCAAACTTTTCGGAAAAGGTTAAACTAATGAATGTTTTACTAAAGAAAGATTCCTTGGCAAATGGGATGATAGAAATATGAAATCCTTAGAAGTTATTAAGGAAGCAATTACTATGGCACATGTCCTCATTAGAACCGACTATTCTCGAGACTTTATAATCTTTTCTTTTTCTTCTAGGGAAACTATTGTTGGGGTGATTTTGAAAAAAAATAAAAATGATTATGAACAACTTATTGCCTTCATGAGTAAGACCCTTAGGGACATTGAACTGAAGTATTCAATCATGGAGAAGCAAGATTATGCCTTTGTCAAATATGTTGGACATAACAAGATCAAAGCATATGTGTCATATCCCGTTGTTAAGGATGTTCTTTCCCAACAAGATTGCCTTGGGAATATAGGGAAATGGGTGTGAAAGATCCAATAATATGACTTAGATATTAAGCCTACTAATATCGTAAAAGGACAAGGCTTAGCTAAGATGCTGACTGAGAGTAATGAAGAATCCATAAGGATGGGTGAGGCTGACCAAGTCAATGTGGTATTAAGTGAATTAGAACATGATGAGTGCTATTATGATATTGTATATTACTTGAAGAATATATCATGCCATGATCACTTAGTAGACCATAAGAGAAGAGCCTTGAGATTGAAATCCATGAAGTATTGATTGACCCGGGATGGTCTAGGATGGAAGAATCATGATGGAATAATCCTTAGATGTGTAAAAATATATGAAGCAGACAAGTTGATTAAGGAACTCTATTCAAGATATTGTGGTGGTAATTTTGTTGCCCGCATCACCACCCATAAGATTTTTAAATATGGTTACTATTGGCCTACATTGTTCACTAATACTCACAGTTATGTCAGGTCCTACCGGCCTTGTCAATTCTTCTCAAGAAAATAATGGTTGTCTGCTTTGCCTTGAAACTAGTCGTTGTTGAAACACCTTTTCAAAAATAGGGTTTAGACTTCATTGGTGAATTTAAGGATAAATCTAGTAATGGTCATCGTTGGTTTTTAACTGCTACAGACTATTTCACTAGGTGGGTAGAAGTTGTCCCAACGAAAAAGGAAACCGAGGAAATTCTGATGAATTTCCTTGAGAATAGAATAATTACAAGGTTTAGTGCCCCTACTAAGATCACTAGTGATAACGCAAAGGCTTTTAGCTCTTTGGATTTAGCTGAGTTTCTCTTCAAGTATGTGATTGTCCTATCTCACTCATTCAATTACTATCCTCAAGGAAATGGATTGGTAGAATCTAGCAATAAGAATCTCATGAACATTGTCAAGAAGATTGTAGTGAAATTAAGAAGGGTTGGGATAGAAAGATTAAGTATGATCTATGGGAAGACCGTAATATGAATAAGACTTCCATAGGAAAAAACCAATTTGAATTAGTATATGGATTGGAAGAAAAGTTGTTCATTAAAATCTAGATTCGTGTCCTGCGGTTTACACAACAATTTGCAACTGATAAGGAGGCATTGCAAGGGATGATTTATCAACTTGTAGAATTAGATGAGTCTAGGAGGCATGCTTTTGATCAAATGGCAAGAAATCAAGAGAAAATCAAGGGAACGTTTGATCATAAATCAAGACAGAGAGACTTTGAAGATGGTGACCTTTTATTGATGTGGGATAGGAGAAGAAAGAAGCCAAGTATGCATAAGAAGTTTGATAGTTTATGGCTTGGTCATGAAAAAATTGAGAAGAAGTTTGGGACTAGATCCTTTTATTTGACCACACATGAGGGAAGGAGACTACCATTACCTATTAATGGATCCCTTCTCAAGCCTTATTATGCAGAAGGAACCCAACTTCTTAGTTTAGGCTAGAGTAGGTTAGTATTAGGTCATCTTGTGTGTTTTCATTTGATTTCTTGTTTTCTTTTATTGATGTTACTTATTAATTGTTTTGTGCATCCATGTTAGCTTATCTTATACATGTTATAAAAAATAGTATATTGATGAAAATGAAAAAAATATAGTTTCTCGCATTGGTTTTATATTTTCAAACAAGGGTGGATAACATCCAACTATATTTAGTCGCTAATAGTTTTATGTTAGAATATAACATGAATTTTAGAGTGATACATATTGCAGGTCTTGGAGTTCGAAAGATGTTGAGGTTCTCATGCGCTCTATGGTGAGAACATGTCCCCATGTTGGAGCTAGATGTTACCCCCTCTCACCTAGGGGTAACTAGAGGAGATCATGTCTCATGGAACACAATGAAAATAGTGATCATGATCATGATGATGATCAATATTCTCCATAGATAACATCCCCTCATATGCCTCCCCCCTCATCCATCTCAACTCCTACACTTGATCAACATGGTTCATTTGATGATGGTGGTCTAGCACTCATGAGGTACACTAGTCATTGTTTCATAAAAAGTGTCACATTTAATGCATTAGGCATTTAGGTGAGGATCATGGGTTGAAGTTGGATAATGGATCATGAGATTGGAAGTTATGATTTTTTCCTTGTTTCACCTTGGTGGCCATCATTTGTGTCCCAGTCCAATGTTTTTACTCTTGGGGAACAAGGGTACTATTGGGAGTCCTTCATAGGGGTAACATACCACTCCCTTCCATAATTAACATGTTTCATAGTGATTTCCTTTCATTTTCCTATCTTTTGATAATGGCTATTACATGTACACCAAAAAGGCTCTTGGTTCATTCTCCTAAGAGAAGAAGGGATAGAATGTCGAGGTTGATGTGGCTGCTAGAAAAATGAATAAAAAAGAAGAAAACATGATTTAAAATAAAGAAGATGTATGCGAATATTTCTTCATGTCTCTATCCAGATATAGAAAAGGCTCTTTCTCATAGTTCTGGTTCATCGCGACCTGAAGTTGGGATTATCGCCTCGTGTCTAAACCCTTCCAATATTAATGGCTGGGATGGATTTTTCGGGGGGGGTATCGGGTGTACCAACACCCTTAGTTCACTCCTCTCCTCAAATCCCTAGACACAAATGACGAAGGAAAAACAAGTGGATGTTGGCTTCCACAATAGAATCCAATATTGTTTTGGGTGAAGACATCATCATTGCTAAGTCTTCTGATATGGCAGACAAAACCCTTATTGAGAAAGTTTATGGTAGACATTTTAGCCTCAAAACCCTTCAGTCCTGGGTGGTTGTGTCATGGGGTTCCTCCTGTTGGATTACTGAGAGGGGGGGTGAATCAGTAATAGAGAAATTTAATCCCTTTTAACCATATAATCCAAGTGCTATATCAATGAAGCATTATTATCCAATAACTGCAGAGTAAATAAGCAATGAACAAATGAACAATCATACACATACACAGTACACCAGTGTTTTACATGGAAACCCAAATCGGGAAAAAACCACGGAATGCTTTTTCTTATATGTCTTGAAGAATTACATTCATTGGAAGCATCAACTTCCTTTGTTTTCCAGCTGCAACTGGAAGGAGGTTCCAACCTTCTATTTTCTCAGGCTACAACCTGAGGAAAGCTCCAACTCCCCAAATCTTTGGCTACAACCAGAAGGAGGCTACAACCCCCAATGTCCTACGGCTACAACCACCTTTCCTTGCCCCGTCCTGCCACCCTGAAGTAGAAGTAGAATGATGGAACCACTGTCGCACTATCACTGTGAGATATACCGCTGTAAACCTGTACCAATAAATCTGAACCATGCATCAACCATGCATCAACCTGTAATCAACTTGTACCAT
>ML777334.1:208747-221743 GCA_009831015.1 Picea engelmannii | reverse complement strand
TTGACCTTTTGGGGCTTCTAGATGACATATGAGGGTCCTCCAACTTCGTAAGGCCATAACTCTCAAACCGTGAGGAGTTATGTGACGTTCTACATACCACCAGAAATGGCATGACATGTACTATCCATATAGAATAGTTTTATTTGAAAATATATCATAACTCATACCATTACCCATCAAACAAACTTGGGTCCATTACCCAAACCTGGGGTCTCCAACTTCTCATGGCCATAACTCTCTAACCGTGAGGAATTATGTGACATTCCACATACCACCGGAAATGACATGACAAGAACTAGCCATCTAGGATACTTTCCCTGACAAATTCACTTTCCTTCATCTCATTATTCCATAATTAAGCATGGGTTCTCTTACTTCACAAAGCGTCTTCCCGTGAGGGCTTTCACCATAAGGGGACCACTTTGGAGTTCATACATATTTACTTCTTATCAACCATGAAAAACAAGAATGAGTCATATTTACATCAAACACTATTGGGTCCATTACCCAAAACTTTGTGCTACGGGTCTTTCTTCAAGGGTTGACATCAATGACAACCAACCTTAATCAACACCTCCTACAATTCTCTTATGTAGATTAGCCTCCTATCAAAATGGTGGCTCATGATAAAATTTTTTGAAGTATATCAGGCTGATAAAGCATTGTTGAGAAGATGGTGTATTGACTATTCCTCGGTTTTACTGAAGAAGTGGGATCCCTCATTTGATGCAAGTAGTGAACAAATGGACTCCATCCCTATTTGGGTCTATTTGCCTGCTCTCCCTCCGCACTTCTGGTCAGTTAAATGTTTTCAGGAAATTGGTAATTTGTTGGGAGATTACATAACTGCAGATATGTCTTTCAAAGATACATGGGAGATTTTAGTGGCCCATATTCTTGTCTCCCTAAAAATTAAGGGAGGGTTGAAAAAATGATTTAAGATGACATAAAGGGGGTGCACTCGTACTCAAATTCTGGATTATGAAGGTGTGTCCTTCATGTGCAAGCATTGTCATGAATATGGACACATTCTCAAGGATTTCCCTCTCCCCCTTCGAGGCAGGGAAAATAATTCGTCTTCTGCTCATTTCAGGAAGCGTTCTAGAATGACTGCTAGCAATTGATCCATCTCAGTTCCATCCTCGATGGATCATTAGTACTCTTCGGACCACCCTCCCCTCACTCAACAGGTGGTTCCAACCAGCCATGAGCATGCCTCTTGCATTGGGAATCTTTCCTTGGTCCAATCCTCGGTTGCAGCTAGGTCCGGGGTCTTCCCTCCCCATGGGCCTCACATATTTCATCCTCAAGGCTCCTTTCAGGGTATGCATCTCTCTTTTCATTTTCCTTTTAATGGTTTAATTCAGCCTCTAAAGTATATAAAATTGGATCCCTTCCCCTCTGTTCAACACCTCCCCTTCCCTGAACCCTCGAGCTCTTGGGTCTTTTCCACTCCCCTATCATCTTCCCCTCCTCCATTATCCTCATGCACCCTCATCCCACCTTCTCCTCTTGGCTCCCCTACTTCGCCCTCTTTAGAGGATCCCTCCTATGTTGGCTCCAAGGATTCAGCCATTAGTTTCTACCTCTGGAATAGAAATATCATCTCCACAATGTCAGGTAGCTCTGGTCTTGGTCTGAACCCTGATGTGCACAATACCAAAAAGGGTAGAGGTCCCATATCACATCTCTCAAAGGAACAAATTCATGCACTAGTTGACATTGATTCTAGCATACAATGATCCATATTCGTGGCCCTTAGAGCACCTCATGCCCCTGAGGGTGTTTCCCCATGAAGTTTCTCTCCTTCAACTACAGGGGGTGGCAAGCCCCCAGAAACAACTCGCCCTAAAGTGGTTGATCATATTGAATCAACCAAGTGTCATTCTCCTCCAAGAATTGATGTCTACTAAGGTTTATGTGACAAGGATGTTGGAATCTCTCTTTCCTTCTTGTAAGTTCATAGGAACTGATGCTAATGGTTGCTTCGGGGGATTACTGGTCGGTTAGAATACCTGGTTTGTGAAAGAATTACACTCTTGGGCCCTGGACTCTTTCCCGGGGGTGGATTTGTCATTGGAGGGAGTGGGGATGGAATTTAGGGTTTTAAATGTGTATGGGCCATATGTTGAGCGTGCCCCCTTCTGGGACTCCCTCCTAAATAACAACCTTCTCAAGGTTGAGAATATTATCATGGGTGGATATATAAAATTCTCCATGGGGGAAGCTAAATTTTGGGGATCTTCTACTTATCTGGATCCCCAATATGAGTTTTTTTCCCACCTTATTTTTAAAAATGGACTCATTGACATTGCCCCCCTCAAGATCCTTCCCACCTGGAGGAATATGAGGTTGGGTGAGGCCCGAGTCGCGAAACTTCTTGACCACTTTCTGGTTTCAGACTCCCTATTGGATCTTCCTTTTCAGTTTCGTCAATGGATTGGTAGTGGGGGAGAGTCAGATCACTCCCCGGTATGGTTTGAAATTGAAGGAGGTCCTAAGAAGCCTACCAACCCTTTTAAATTCAATGCAACCTGTTTATCTGACGACGAATTTCAGAAATTAGTGAAAGAGAATTTGGTTGGCTTCGACTAGGGCACTGGCCTCATTGTGGTTTTTCAATTTGTGAATAATCTAAAGAGAATAAAGCAGTTAATGATCCCCTAAGATCATGATAAGCGGGCTAGAGAGGAGAAGGAACTAAGACAAATTGAGGCTCAACTCAATCGTATCTCTCAGTCTGCGGATGGGGGGTTTATCTCATTGGAGGCCAAAGAATATCTTAAAGCGTTGGAGACCCGTCGAAGGAAACTGTTGGATGATCGTGAAGCTAAATGGCATCTGAAGAGAAGGGCCATCTGGTTGGATAAAGGGGACGAAAACACCAAATTCTTCCACGCATATGCAAAATGTAGGAAAGCATCCAACACTATATGGAAGCTCAAGGGATAGGGGGGAATTTTTTTCTCCTCATTCAAAGGGTTGGTCGAGATGGTGAAAAACCATTTCCAAACTCTTTTCAAGGCCGATCGAAATACCAATATTGCAGACATTATAAGGCTGGCTCTTTTTTTCCCTATATTTGTTGATGAGGAAGGAAACATAGATCTTTTTGCTAAAGTCACTGAATAAGAACTCAAAGAAACGCTCCACAGCCTGCAAAAATATAAAAGTCCTGGCCTGGAAGGGTGGACTGTAGAATTCTATGTGGGGTTCTTTGAGCTTCTAGGTGTTGACCTTCTGAAAGTAATTGAAGAAACTAGAAGGAGTGGGGGAATGCACACACCTACAAATTCGACCTTTATTTATCTCATCCCTAAATTGGACGAGCCACAAACATATGATGACTTCGGGCCTATCTCTCTTTGCAACTGTCTCTTCAAAATTGTGGCCAAAATTATCGCTCGAAGGCTAAATCCCATTCTCTCGGGAACTATTTCTCAAGAGCAATTTGGTTTTCTTGAAGGTCGTCAGATTCATGAAGCGATTAGTGTGGCACAAGACGGTCTCCATAGTTTAAATACCTCCAGATCTCGGGGGCCTATCCTGAAAATCGACTTATCTAAAGCCTTTGATCGGGTCAAGTGGTCTTATCTCAGGATCCTTCTTACTCACCATGGGTTTGAAGTTCCCTTTATCAAATGGGTGATGGCATGCATAACCTCGATCTCCTTTGCAATTATCATTAATGGGGCTGCCTCCCCCTTCTTTCTGTCTGATCATGGCCTAAGATAGGGATGCCCTCTTTCTCCTCTTCTATTTTTGTTGGTGGTATAGGGTCTTAGTCGTGATCTTGCACATGCAATCAACTCAGGGGATTTTCAAGGAATTTCAGTTGCCTCTGGCCATAAAATTAGATATCTCCTCTTCATAGATGATGTGCTCATTTTATGCAGTGGGCGTTTAAGAGATGCAAAAAAACTTGTTGAAATCATCAATTTGTTTTGAACGACCACATGTATGACTATTAATGCTCATAAATCCACCATCTCCTTTTCTAGTTTGGAGATGGAGGCTATCGATTTCTATCAATTCGTCTTTCCTTTCCCGACTCTAGACTTCACAGAAGGAATCAAATATTTGGGTTTCCAGCTAAGACCAAATGACTATCGAAAGGTTGATTGGAATTGGCTATTGGGAAAACTAGAAAATCAACTAAAAGGTTGGAGCTTCATGTGGTTGTCAAGGGAAGGGAGGCTTACATTGGCCAAATCAGTATTGCAAGTTATCCCTGTTTATTGGATGTCCCTGGCCTGGATTTGATCCAGATTATTTTTGGCATGAAATGAGAGCGGAGATATAATAAAGAAATGTACAGAGATATCACATATATCCAATAATATAACATAATTGTATTAGATATGCAACCATAAACACAAATATACAGGAATACACAATTTTCTATTAATGAGAGAAAATGTACAAAGACTGTAAAAATACAGAGTGAAAGACTCGCTAGAATGGTGGCGGCTTATCTCTGAGAAGAGATGTGACAGCTATGCTCATTCACAAGAAGATTATTATTACAATGAGGCTCATAAGGCATTTTTAACATAAGTAAAATCTAAAACCCTAACCCTGGAAGATGAAAAGCCAAAAGGTTTGCGGGCCCCGATGGGGGTAGTTGATATGTCAACTTCCCAGGGGCATAACTGTTTCATATGATATTCATTTGGGGCACTCGATACACCGTTGGAAAGGTATAACCGATAAGAACTAGTTTCGATTGTCCTAGGCCAGTGTCTTTCGCAATCACTTGGGGCCCAAATCCCCAAAAAACGTCGTTTAGGGCCTCAAAATGGCCCCGGAAGTTTGGAACCCGAAAAATTGTCGAAAAACTACCAAAATGGAAAACTGTTTTTCGAGCTCGTGGAATAGGTGGGTGGCTAATGATATCCACCTAGATCAATACTCCCTCCTTAGGAAGCAATGGCCTCCATTGCGTTGAGTTCCTGGGGGAGAGAGGAAAACATTTGTTGAATCTGAATCTTTGTGAGTTGCTTGCCTTGCTGGAGGCGTCGTGTTGCTCGGTTTGTGGAAGGTCGTCACAAACATGTTGTTGGCGGGGTTGAATCTGTTCAACCAGTTGGGATACCTGAGATGATTGTGCGCAGATGGAATTTTTGTGCTTTGTTGCAATCTTGTCGACCTGCTTCTGTTGGATAGAAGGTGCTTGGTCTGAGATTCTAGTGGTTGTAGTATCCTTCTGTTCACCTTTCGAATAGATTGTGAAGAAGTTGGATTTTGTAGTATAAGATACTACCTTGCGGCATTGTTTAGGTGGGATAGTAGTTCGAAATACCTCTGGTATTCTGTAGAGATGACCCCCCAAAGTAACAATGAGACTACGGGGTAGAGACTCATAAACAACATGGTGCTTCCACATATATGGCCGGCCCAAGAGAACATCATAGACATCCAGTGGGGAAACATCACATAATACCTCATCCTTGAAGGGATGGATGTCGTATGACAATAGGCATTGTTGGTTGACACGAAGATCTCATCCCTGGAGAAGCCACCTGATGTTGTATGGTTGTGGGTGTGGTGTTGTCGACAATCCCAACTGTTTGACGACCTCTGCTGAGATGAGGTTCTTCTGGCTTCCTCTATCAACAATAAAATGCAGCAGGGTCCCCTTCACCCACATCTGTGAATGAAAAAGGCGCTCCCCATCTTTAGGATCTGTTGGTTCTTCAGGTTGAATTGTTGCGGTCGCGACAATAGCAGTGGGGTCTACGTCGATGATCTGTATTTTACCAGTATTTTCATAATCAGATTCAGAATCAGGGTTCGGATCCTTGTCTTTGATCTCGGACACCAATGACTTTTTTGAGCGACATTCATCGGTGTTGTGCCAGGGAATTTTGTGGAAATCGCACCATTTTCCAGTGTCCTTCTTCATCTTTCCGTGACCCTTCTTTTCCTGTGGCTTGGACTGGTTTTCAGGAGGTTTTTTGTTAGGGCTGTCTTTATCATACTTTGGTTGTTGCGGATTTGTAGACCCGAAATCCCGTTTGTTCTGGTGCTTAAATTTCTGCTCGATTTTAACAACATATCGATAAGCAATACCAAGTGATGAGATGTCCAGAAAATCCATTTCAGTTTGGATGTATCTGTGTAGAGCCCCACGGTATTTCAGAACCAAATGTCACTCAAAGTCTTTGATACCCAGATTGGTACGCAAGGTATGGAAGGTATTGGTGAACTCTAGAACTGCTTGGCCCCTTTCTTGCCGTAGTGTGGTCCATCTCATGTACTGGTCTTCATAGTTTACATGGTAATATTGTTCCTTGACCGCATCCACAAATAAATCCCAAGTGGGATTGAACCCATATATTCTGGACTCCTCCATGGAACTTTTCTCCTAGTAAGTTTCCCACCACTGTTTGACATGGGGGAGAGCCTTAAGGAGTGCGAAGGTGATCTTTTCCCTGTCATAAAAATGGTGAACAAAGAAATAACCTTCTAGAAGATTTAACCATTTGTCTAGGGCATCCGCATCTATTTGACCTTCAAATACGGAAATATCAAAATCAACTTGTACCTTGAAAGGCGAGGTGCCTCCAAAGTCGCCACTTGATGAAGACGCGCTTTTTTTTATCGATAGACATTGAAGGATGTGGGAAAAATTCTCCATCATTTCGTCGCTCTGTCACGTGAGAGTTTGCTCAAGCAATAGATTAATATAATCTTATTCTCCATCGTTTTTCTTTTCTTCCGCCATGGAGGGTTTCTTGGGCGTGTGAGAGCGATTGTACTCAAGAGAGACAAGCTCGAGACCCAACTTTATATACTCGGACCTCGTCGGGGACATGCACTGAAAAACGATCAAGAGCAGCTTGCTTTGATACCACTGATACAGATTATTTTTGGCACAAAATGAGAGCGAAGAGATAATAAAGAAATGTACAGAGATATCGTGGATATCCAATAATATAACATAAATGTATCAAAGATGCAACCATAAACACAAAGATACAGTAATACACAATTTTCTATTAATGAGCGAAAATGTACAAAGACTGTAAAAATACAGAGTGAAAGACTTGCTAGAATGGTGGCCACTTATCTTTGAGAAGAGAAATCACGGTTGCACTCATTCACAAGAAGATGATTATTACAATGAGGCTTCAAAGGCATTTTTAACATAATTAAAATATAAAACCCTAACCCCTAAAGATGAAAATCCAAAAGGTTTGCGGGCCCCGATGGGGGTAGTTGATACGTCAACTTCTCGGGGGCGTAACTTTTGCATACAATCTCTGTTTGGGGCGCTCGATAAAATGTTGGAAAGGTCTAACCGAGAAGAACTATTTTCGACTAGCCTAGGTTAGTGCCTTTGGAATTCAATCGGGCTCCAAATTGCCAAAAAACGTCATTTAGGGCCTCAAAACGACCCCGAAAGTTTGAAACTTGAAAAACTGTCGAAAAACCGCCAAGATGGAAAACTGTTTTTCAAGCCCGTGGAATAGGTGGGTGGCCACCAATATCCACCTGGATCGGGATTCCAAAAGGGATTTTGGAAAAGGCCAGATATATTTGTTTCCATTTTGTCTCGTCTATCCCACATGATAAGTATATTCCCCCTTGGGCTAAGTGGGATCGCCTTGCTTGCCCAAAAGCCCTGGGAGGTTAGGGACTGGAAAATGTATTTTTGTTCTCAAAAGATCTAGCAACAAAATAAGAATGGAGAATTCTCTCATCTTCTAGTCTATGGGCCACAGTCATGGAGCACAAATATATACGCCCAGATTCCATAGAATACTAGATTCATAAACCAGTAAAATCCCACCCAAACTGCTCCATTATTTGGAAGGCGATTATCTCTTCCTTCCCAGTGATCGATGATGGTTTAGCCTAGAGAGTGGGAAATGGTAATCGGGTTCGAATAAGGGTTGATCCTTGGATGAGATGTGCAATTGTTGATATTATGCCTAATGATTTAATCGAAATACTCCACACACAGGATATTCACTTCTTATCTTAGGTAGCGGATCCTGCCTCCTCCTCTCTCTGGCAACAAGGATGGTTGAGACTAGAAACTTTGGGCTTGGATGGTAATCTTTCTCTCCCATGGTTTAATTATATATCTTCTCTCCATTTAATCCATATCAGGATTACCGAGAGATAAGATGAACTAGTGTGGCAGAAGGATCCTCATGGGGTATATACCCCAAAAATGGGTTATGTTTCTTTATCGATATCATGCAAAGGGAGCCATGTTGGTGGTGGAATGATCTATGGAAGTTGAAATGTCCTCTGAAGGCAAATATTTTCATGTGGTGTGCCATCTACAATAAAATTCCTACTTGGGAAAACATGTGGAAATGCTGCATTGTCGATCTTGGTTGGTGTCCTCTTTGTAAAGGAGATATTGAATACAACACACACCTCTTCTTATTTTGTTCCTTATCCAGGCAAGTATGGCTTGAGTTATCAACCATTATAAATCAGGTGGTAGCTTGGGTCGGGCTCAACATAGAGCTGACTTGGAAATATTAGCTTCAGACTCCTACCTATAAAGGTATTAAAGCTCTGCCTCTCATTGTATGTTGGGGAATCTTGTTGGCCCGCAACAAATCCATCTTCCGGGACTCTCCCTCCCTCTCATAAATTATAGTTTTTCAGGTACTCTTGATTCTCTCCCACTTCCCTCAGGGAAAATACCTTCCAACCATCCTCCTTATTCAACCTGATTACATCGACCACTCTAAGCCCTGGGATTACTTTGATGGTGCCTCTCAGATTGAAAATCAACAATGTGGAGGGGGAGTTGTCCTATTCCTCTCGATCAATCACTCCTTCAATCTTAAAATGGGACTGGGGTCGGGCACCAACAACTTTGTTGAACTCATGGCTTTAAAATTTATGCTTCAATTTGTCGGGGAAAAGGGGGGCCCGGTCCATTCAATTGTTTGGAGATACCATGAATGTTATTAATTGGTCTCAGAAAGCTCAAATTTGTCATAATATATTTTTGTTTCCTATCGTGGTGGAGATATTCAGGTTTCTGGAATCATTTTATTCTTCTTCACTCAAACATGTTTACAAGGAATGAAACCAGCTAGAATACACTTTATCAAAAGCAAGGATTTTTCTCCCCTTTTGGGATTGACACATTACTGAAGCAGCGGGGGAAGAGGTTTTTGAGTAATACTACATTCCTTTCATAGAGGTTACGACTCTCACATAACAACAGCAGTCTGAGTCATCAATTCTACCATAATCATATACATGCTTTGCTCCTTTTTATTTATATCTGTCTGATGTACAACCTTGCACCCAAATTCTATTTCAGAGTTTGTATAGTCGGGTCTCTATGGACAAGTTTTTTCTGGTGTTGCTCAGTTTTCATGATTAGTTTATAGATGTTGTAATCTCCCTATTGTCGTTTTTGGAGATTATGGGACATCTACTGATGTTTTTCCTTTTGGCGGCAGCCTTGATCATCTGTTTACACATATGAATGTGCCTAAAATCACCTACAAAATGTAATTTTGTGTCTTCGGATGAATAAAATTACACTTTTTTTCCATGGATTTTTTTTTATATAATAAATAAAGAAGAAATATGGAATAATAAATGACCAAATTCACCTTCGGGGTGTAGAACAGTCGGTGATGCAGTGTACTATTATGGCACTCCATTATGTGAAGTCATCGTTTAGAAATCCTTGACTTACCTTGTGTACCACATGAGGGGTCGTGTTGGCATGCCTGGAGGTTATAGTGGTAGTATTCAGATAACACAACCATGTGTCGCGCAAGTACGTGCTCAACTAGTTGTTGATTTCACTAGTCACAAAAAACAATGACCAAATTCAAAATCCAAAGGTGATCTTGAGCTCTTCTCCCTTGCTTTTTTGCAATCACTCCTAGTCATAATGCATTGAATGCATGTCAATTAAAAGGATGTAATCCTAGTAATAAAAATAATGAATTCTTGAAACCTGCAAAACGGGACTTGCAAAAGCAATAAAAGAATATCAAATAGAAAGAAAGGGGTTTGGAATACACACACTACCGAGGAAAGGGTATCTCAAGTAACAAGAACTTCCTCTACAATGGTGCTCGTGGAGATGGACAAAGCACAATTACCTTGCATGCCAATGACTGCATAACCATGAAGTAAACCACATGCCACATCATCACTATACTTACACTTTGATGGGTTTTATGGGAACTATCCCTTTACCTAGGTAGTGACACACCTAATAGGGTCTTTAAATGGTTCTCCCATACCTAAACTTGGCCAATTGCACAAACTATTGAGCTAGTGTGAAGTTTGAAAAAGATACCTAATGTGAATTGCTTACGTGGATTTTTTATTAAGTGGTGGCTTACTTTGTATGATTCTAATGGCTCTTGTATCTTGTAGGTATTGATCTTACCCGATTTTGTGGACTTTCTTTGATCATGATGCACCCTTGACATGGTCCTTTGGAGGTCGTTTTATGATGATACCTAGGACGTTGTGCACTATACAGTGGGCGTTGCACACTTGATGCAGAGTGTTGGGCCATATGATGATTGGACATGCCTTCGGGCACCTCCCCACACATCATGGACCTTGAACAATGGAAATATGAGCCTAAACATTGTACATATAACATGATAGAAACCCCAAGGGTTAGATAGTGCACCCATGGGCATTTTAGGGTTTGATTGGATGATGCTGCAATTGGAGATGATGGTACACCTCTTTGGAAAGGTTATGGATCCCTTTTCACCTATGACATCACACCTTAGCCCTTGGATGTTGCATTTATGATGATGATGACATCATGATTTGATGCTTGTTGGGCCGACCTCACACGGGGGCATCCCTTTTGATGATGAGTTGACACTTGATGGTGATGAGACATGACTTTTTGGGTGACAGATGTGACCTTTGAAGATGATGTAACCCTTTGATGGAGAGATGTGGCCTTTGGAGGCACCTTTACCCTTCTAGAGCATGACATCATAGCTTTGAAGGCTCTCACACTCACACATGTCACTTTTGAGGGGAATTTTTGATGTATTTTCACTTCATCTTTATGTTGGAGGCTATTTTGGGGGTCGACCTTGACCTATCCACCTTGTATCATGGATATTTTATGTTTTTAGGGGCTTTTGAGGGCTATAGCGTTAGGGTTTCCTCATATAAGAGGGATAGTGCTCCCTTATTGTAAAATCATAACTCAATCACTTCTTTTGTCTCTTATCTTCTTTTCTCATCATGGAGTACTTATGTGCGCCCCTTGGAGAGTGAATTTGTGGATGCTTTGCTTTTTTTTGGTGGATGGTTCATGAAATTAGGGTTTCCCCATGTATTGACTTGGTATAGTAAGTGTTATTTCCAATTAATTGTGTTTATTCTTGGTATTTTAAGTGAATTCCCTATCTAATTGTGGATAAGTTGCATGTTATCTTGTTTCCTTGGATAATTTTGTTGGAAGACCCTAGAAGGGTTGCGATTGTGCATCCCCTTCCTTGTTAATCATTTATCTTAAACTTGTTAAAGAATACAAGGTCAAATTTAGAGATTGTGATTGTACATCCCCATAAACTTGTCTTTGTTGGTAAGATTCTAGAGCTTGTGATTGTACAACTCTAGGGTTTGACCTTGTTCCACCTTGGATCTCTTTCTACAAGTCATAGAAACATAGGACGACATTAGGGATTGTGATTGTACATCCCCCTAATTGTTTTCCTAGAGGATTAAGCCTAGGCATTGTAATTGTACACCCCCCTGGAATTTAACCCTTGAAGTCTATTTGCCTTTTATCCTCCTTGAATTTAACCCTCGCTCATTTTATATCTTTCCAAATCCATGTGACCTTCTTACAAACCTGAAACATGTTATGCATTACACTTGAGATTGGGCATCGAACATCCAGGAAGGATTATAATTGGGAAAGCTTGGATGATGAACCCCTCCAACACCCATAGAACCAAAACATTTTAGTACACAATTAAATGTCATCCAAGTCTAAATCTCCAAAACACTTAGAAACCTTTATAGCAAAGTGATTTAACTTACCTCATACATAATTACCACATGGTGCAATATGAAGTTGTCACTTGTCCTTCCAATCCACACTTCTTGATGTCACACTTCCACATGGAAATATGTGATTGGCCCCCATATTCAATGAGTTATCCTCATTAATGGCATCATGGTGATGTCACACATCCTAGGCTTACCACATCCCTCTATGATTTTCTCTCATGGCCAAGAACATAGTTGTTTTTGTTTAGTTATTCAATGTCAAAATGTAGGGGTGTAATATTTTATTTTAAAAATAAATTAAAAAATAATCTTATTTTGAATTTAAAAATAAAATAAAATTTAAAAATTATAATGTTTTAAATAATGTTAATTAAATATTTAAAGTAAATAAATATTTTGATTGGTATATTTAATTCATAATATCACATGGATTTATCAATATGGATGAAGATTAGTAATAAAAGTATTGCGTTATCATAAATAATCTATGTTCAATTCACTAAAGTGGGAAAAATATCACTGATATCTTATTAATGCATATGTAAAATTTATAATTATACACAAACTAGATATAAATATTTACAAATAAAAGATAATAAATACTTACATTAGCATCCCTTTACCATCTATCTATGATATAATCTCATTCTTTTTTAACATACTATTTAGATATAACTAACCACAATGAGAAAAGAACCTTGGTGGTCTACTTAACACTACGATCCTAATGTTTGTCTAAACTTTGCTGGTCCCGGAGATTAAAGTTATGTTGCAGGGAAATGAACAAACATGCATTAAGAAGTTGTTGTGATTGCATTAAAAATAGGTGTTTGATTTATGATTAAAACTTAATTTTATCATGTATAATATTATTATTACAATGGAGACTTAAGTATGGTTTTACTGTTTGATATAATTTTGAATCAACACAGGGATATATATATATATATATATATATATATATATATATATATATATATATATATATATATATATATA
>ML777334.1:171075-201596 GCA_009831015.1 Picea engelmannii | reverse complement strand
ATATGAAATAAGATGGTATTATGTTATTTTTTTTAAACGAATATATAGAAAGTAATAAACATTTCCGGCCACCACAATCTGCAATAAAAGGATGGGTTTTTCGTGATAATGGTTTTGTTGTTTAACTAATATTAAAGGCTTCTTTAAATTTGGTTGATTGTGGAAAACCCACGCTATGAACACAAACATTTCCGGCCACTACAATCTGCAATAAAGGATGTTTCTTTATATTTGTGTAAAGCATTCTTATTAATCTATATGTACTAGCACAGTCGCTAACTCGCGGTTGAGAATGCCGAAAGTAGTGGCTGAGAACGTGTGCCCCCAATATATTGAGAATGCATGTCCCTAATATAATAATAATAATAATAATAATCTATTTTTAAGGTCACGACCAAGCTAACATACTAATTTGGTGTATGAGACCTCCTTGTTTGTGGGACAAGGGACCCCCCTCCGCCTAGCGATTTGACTGGTAAGGTCTACGAAGGTATACATACCCTACCCCCCTCTGGATTTGAACCTGTGACCTCTTAAGAAGAAACACATATTCTTAACCACTAGGCCCACTCAGGCTGTATAAAACGTTTGTGGTAATCTGTGTGTGGTAATATGAAACGTTTGGCTGCATTAGGTTGATAAATGGAACGTGGCAATTACATATCCTTACAGTGATTTTTTAATGTGATTAGTTAATGTTAAAAAGTAAACATGTTAACGGATGCCTTGATAAATGCAAGAAAGTTATGAACAATAAATCTAATCCATTGATTTTGGAGGACGACTAAGAATATGCCAGCATCTTCAATGCATAGCCATCAGATTAGGGTTTAAGATTAAATAAAGTTAAAAGATCATTAATTATGCCCATTGTCAATAGGTGTACGCCTTTCGGCGTAATAAACTAATGCATTTAACATAGGAAATTTGAATTGGACACCTCGTCACAAAAAACTAGTCAAATACCCAATAACAATTATGACAATCGATTAAGCTAACCCACTAAACTAATATATATATATTACTTAAATGTTTTTTTTTTTTTTTGTTTATATTTTATTACTTCATAATGGTTATTTTTGTTACCACCATTTTCACAAAATTCTTTATTTGACTTTCCTTTTTTATCGACTTTTACTTATATATTTTCATAGCTTTTATTACAACGAAGGTGTTTTTTAAGGGAATGGTCGCCTCCACCCTTCGTGTCTTTCGAGGGCATATCAAAACCTACCATCTGATCATTAACAATTGGTGAATCTTCCCAGCCACATGTCTTCCACAATATGTATAGTGAGAATGATGTTCATCACACCTCCATCTTTCTACAAAGGTAACAAGGGGCGCCATCTCCAGGATTGCCTGCACCACTACAAATCCTTTAACTCTAGGATTTCCCTACACACCTCACCATCACCATCTCCAGGATTGCCTCTACCACTATAAAAGATAGGTGCTCCTCCTTCCCCACCTTAAAAAAACAACGATGTTGTTAATAAAACAAATGGGATTCTTAACTCAACTTTCATAAAATTTGATACATTAATATACTTGTCTTGTATTCCGACTAGTGTTTCTAGTAGTGGTGACATAAACAAAGCATCGAGGGTGCAATGTGTGAACTTATTTCAAATACGATTTTTTCGCTTATTATTTATGGGAAAAAAGATTTACAGGTTAAAATTTTTAATGTAAAGTTTGCTTCTTTTATTTTTTTGGTGGACCAGCTTCTTCAAGCATTTAAGAGTCTTTTTTCACTACCGACAGAGTGGCCTTTAACAATATTTTTCACTGCTGATAGAGCAGAAGCTTAGTTCCTCTCTTTTTAAGACAATTATTGATGGCGTAAAATTTCTTAGCAAATTTTGTGTTGTTGAACAATCAATTTGTCACGAATAGAACTAAATTCTAACCATGCTTTAAGTGTTACATTCTTTTGACTTCCCTTCATCTTATGGCTTTAATTCTTGTAATTAGACCCTGATTGTTTATGTCATGAGTAGATTATAATCCAAATTTGTCTTAATTGTATACGCATGCACATACATTTATGTTGGTAAAGGCATTTTGTTCACACTCTGTTGTCATGTGAGTATGATGCTTTCCTTCTCTTTTAAAGATTTTTGATCAAAATGATTTTTACTAAGTACCATTTTTCACATACATTCTTTAACAATGTCCATCTTATACATCAAACATTTATAAGTATTAAAAAAATTTCTAAAACAAAAATACACTTGTATATCTTAAACAAAAATACATCTCTAATATCCCCCGGATGGGGTGTTATTGGAAACCACATGGCGCGCACCAGGAGAGGGCACATGCCAACGGGGCACGAAGCCATGTGACGGGCTCGTGTTGTTGTCCGCCACCCCTCTGCAGCATTAATATGCTCTTATGGCGACGGGAAAGAACGTAAATGCCCACACTCGGCCTCTGCATTGTATTATGGCACTGCTACTTGCTTCGGTTCATTGTCTCTGTGGCTGGTTCGTTTGGCTCTCCCCTCCGTAGCCATGGCCATCCTTTGATTGCGCTTACTGGTCCTCGACGGCTCCTCTCATCCCTCTTCCCAACGACCACAGCTGTACGCATCCCATGCCTAAACACAAAGAACGTTTGAGAGGGAGGCCATGGCAGGGCTCTCCTTGGAAACCGCGTCGACCCTCCCTCTCTCTGCCTGCCTCACCTCCCACTGATTCTGCCATTCACCCCCAGGCCGATACTCTTGACCCCACTTCTCTCAACCCACCGACTATGAACTTCAATTGCCTGGAACTTGTTCCTCGGCCACCCAGCTCGTCTCTGCGTCTCCTCCTCGCTTCACTGGTGACTGAACCAGTCCATTCTCCAAGCCCGGTTTTCTCAAGAGATATAGGGGCCGACCAACCTCCTCCTGCGCGGAAGCTTGGGTACTCTGGTGCCCCCACCTCCGATTCCACTAAAGACGACCAGCTGAAAGACAAGTTGGCCATTCTCTACGGCCTTGTCTTCGAACTCTGCCAGGGGGTAGAGGATTTGCATTTTAGGTTGCAACTCACCAAAGAAAAGGTGGCGCAATTTCTTCAGCTCCTCTCCTCTTTGTATGAGACTGTGCTATCACCCCGGAACCGGCAGTAGATGCAACCGAAGGAAAATACCAGGTGAGCGCAATGACAACTGGGGATACCTTTATGCAGGATGCTGCTACGACAAGCGTAGATGTGGCAAAGCAGGGTGTAGCAGGGTCAGCTCCGGAACGAAGTGGGAATGGGACCAAGGAAATGAAGGACAACGCGAGGAATGGCCTGGGTGCTGCGACCACGAAGCAGTTCGAGGAGCAGTGGGGAGATAGAACGACATGTGTCGAGGAGGAACCGTGGCCAGGGGATCTCAGCGCCACCTGGTCGGGTTACGCGTCCGGTGTCTAGTCTGATGATGTGTCAAGTTCTCTCTTTTATGGTTCTCTATGTTGTCGCAGACATTGTTTCTTTATAGTTTACAGTTATGCATATGCTGACTAGGCTGTTGACTGGGCTGGTTTCCCCTCTGTTGGGGCAGCCCAATCAACACAGCAAGACAATCTATGTATTTTGGAACTTCCTTTTTGCCTCTAGCAGGAACTTAATATATTAAACCTCTTACTTACAAAAAAAAAAATACATCTCTAATATATATAGATGAAACTATGTTTATGCCATAAATCACTAAAATAATCCAAATAAATATTAATCTCAATTTCTGTTAATCTTACCTCGTGAATACAGTCTTGAAAATCTTCAAAAGCTCCATTCTAATTATAATGTTATTTAAAAAAAAAAAATACTGATAAATACAATATGTCAAACATCTATAACACTTTAATTTTAAATTAATTAAAAATACATATCTTTAATTTTTAAATTATTTAAAAAATATATATCTAAATATATTAGAGAAAAATATATTTATAAAAAAATCATTTAAGTACTAAAATACTTTTAATTTTGCATTTTTTTTCATAAACAAAATTGAAAAACCACATTCACATTATTAACGATCAAATCTAATCTCTCATATTGTTAAAGTGTCATCTCTTGAAATCCGTTATAAGTTTTGGAAAATAGTACAAATAAAAAAAATGAATTCCAAGTTGTTCTCTTAAAGAGGATTTAATGTTAATGATTAATATTTTTAATTTTATGTTGATGATTAATATTTTTAATAACAAATTCAAATAATCTTCATGAAATCTATCTAATCACACAACACATAACATGGTATAAAGGAGCAATTCAATTTTTTTCGAAGAGTGCAAGTTTGTATATCTAGGAAAATAATAAATGAATAGTTTATTAATTTGGTAAGAAAGCTATATTTTTATAAAAACTCAAAATTGTTAATATTAATAAATTATTTATTTTAATTTTTTTAATTAATAATATAAAATGAAAAAAAACATCTTTATAAAAAAATTTACACATATATAAAAGATACACATACCATAATATATGTATTAATTTATATATTATTAAATCTATTAAATCTATTACTTCTTAAATTCTTTTTAAATTGATAAGACATTTCTAACTTTTTAAGGATACCAAATTCTAACAATATTCTACATACCATAATATATAGATTAATTTGTATATTATTAAATCTACCACTTCTTAAAACAATTTTTAAAAGTGATAAGACATTTCTAACTTTTTAAGGACACCAAATTCTAACAATATTCTTTGTTGGTGGCAATATTTATGTTGAAGGCATTTTTTTTAAGACGAGAGTTCTCCTTAGCCCTTCGTCATATATCTGTAGTGTATCAAGTGTATCAAAGAGGAAACCTTCAAAAATTTATTGAAATGCAACACCTTAATTTTTAGGTTCTTTATCATAATTTCATCTCCTTGCAATGATTTTTTTTTAATGATGATACATTTTTATACTATATTATATAAATACGAAAGTGAAGTAGCATAACATTACTTGAAACTTATTAGTTAGAACCTTATTAGTGAAGTAGTCTATATATATATATATATAAAGTGGACTAAGTCAATATATGATTGTCATATGAAAATTTTATGCTAATTTTTTTTTATTTTTTTTTACTCTTAAACCTAGATTTTAAAATACATATTTTGTTTCATCGATGTACTATATTATATATTTCATCGCATTGGTGCTCTATGTTACTTGAGAATAATAAGGTAAGGTATATAATAAAGAAGATAATATGGTAGAAAACTAATAATAGCTTAAGAATCTTGAATATTACTATGTTATAAAGTTATAACATTACAAATAATCAAATAAATTAAAATATTAATTTTGTTTAATTGGGAGTTAATGAGTCATCACTATTGCGAATTTTTGAGGTGATGACTTTCTCGTGCAATTTGAATTATGGATATCATCTGAGTTGATAGTTCTCAGCCTCTAATTGAATTGTATCGGTTACCCATGAAAACGTCTTGATACATAGCAACAACCCTCCATTTCCTCCAACTCTAATAGTCCTTGGAAGATGGTCTTTATATATCATCACTACATTGTTATTGAAACCTCCATTAGAAACAACAATTGGGGTTGATAAGTTTCGTCACCTGAACACTGATATTTGTCATTTGATGTTTTGTTTATGTTTTTTCTTTCAAAGCATCATGTGTCATATGTTAATTGTCCTATGTTCCATCGTACAACATACTTCACTTGTCCATTGTTAAGTTTTGAGATATTATTAGGTTTCTTTTCATTTTACTAGATAACCATAGCATAGGTAGGATCACTGAGAGAAACACAATCACAAGATACACAACATTTATCCTAGAAAACCCTCATGGGGGAGAAAACCCAACAAAAATTCCTTAATATAGATAGCCAAGACAATGCCAAGACAATAAACAAAAACACTAGAGAATACAATGCCAAGACAATAAACCAAAAAACAACAACAACAACACAACACAAAGGCTGGAGCATCATCAACATCAACACTAGGCTGGAAATCTTCATCATGAAGTTGGCATCACATCAACATTAGCACGAAGCTGGAAATATTCAACACAAGGCTGGCATCACATCAACATCAAAACGAAGCTATAAACCTTTAGCACAAGGTTGGCATCACATCAACATCAACACGAACCTGGAAATATTCAGCACAAGGCTAGCATCACATCAACATCAACACGAAGCTGGAAATATTCAGCAAAAGGTTGGCATCACATCAATATCAACACGAAGCTAGAAATCTTCAGCACGAAGCTGGAAATCTTCAGCACAAGGCTGGCATCAACACTACTCCCCTTTTCGAGGGAGGTCATTTCGGACTATACCAAGCTTGTCTCAAAAGTGCTCAAACTTTACACGCGACAGAGGCTTGGTCAACACATCTGCAACCCACTCATCTGTGCTAACATAATGGAGCTTTAAAGCTCCCCTCTGCATTATATCATGAATGAAGTGATATCAGATCTCTATGGGCTTCGATTCATCATGGAACACATTATCTTTATACAACTCTGGTTATCACATAGGATCACAGTGGCTTCCATCTCTAGATCAAATAGATTTGTCAACAACATCCGAAGCCATGTGGCTTCACAACTGTCGGAACATGCTTCAATATATTATGCTTCTGTTGTACTGATAACAATACTAGATTTCTCCCTACTCTTCCATGAAGTCATGGTTGACCCCAGACTGAAACAACATCATGAGGTGCTCTTTCTGTCGGAGACACTTCCAACCCAATCTGAATCGGTATAATCACTCAGTCTAAAGTCATGATGATCTGGATTTTATGAGTAGAACAAAATGAATACATATTATTATCAAAATATTCTTAACACAGAATAACATATTTACAATAAAATTGGTTTCTATTCAATAAGGAAATAAGCTGAAATTGTAAAATGCAGCGGAAAACAAGCTTGCTAGAATGGCTTCAACTTATCTATGAGAAGAGATGTGATGGTTGCACTCATTCACAAGAAGAGGATTACAATGAGGTTCTGAAGGCCTTTTACAATAAATAAGAATGTTAAAAATCCTAGACATCCAAAAACCTAACCCTAGGAGATGAAGCGCCAAAAGTCATGTGGGCCACGTTTGGGTAAGCTAATACATCAACTTCCTAGGGTTGTAAGTTTTGCATACGATTTTCGTTTTAGGTGCACGATATCCCGTTGGAAAGGTCTATCCAAGGAATACACATGTTTATGTGAAACTCTAACTTTCTATATAGTCTCACTGTGGTGAGCCCTAAAAATGTTGTTTAGGGCCTCAAAATGGCCTCAGAAGTCAGGGACCTGAAAACTAGGAAAAACTTGCCAAACTGCCAAGATGAGTCAGTTAGAATAGGTGGGAGGCCACCAACATCCATCTGGATCAATCCTCCCCCCTTAGGAAGAAATGGTCTCCATTTCATTGAGTGCCCCCATAAGATGAGGAATTTTCTGTTGAATTTGGCCCTGGGTGAGCCACTTGCCTTGGTGCAGAAACTGTCATGCTTTGACAACTCAATAAAGTTGGATCCTTTGTTGGCGAGTGACCTTGACCTATTTGTCCACAATATGATCATTGGATTCATGTTGTATGCAGTCAGGGTTGAACTCTATTGGTGTCGTTTTTTCTTCTATCTCTGAGGTGTCCAATAATGTTGGGAAATAAGGTCGAAGGAGATCCACGTTGAACACTGGGTGCAAGCTAAGGAAAGGAGGAATGTTGAGTTCAAAATCATTATCACCCACAACCTTGGTGATGGTGTACAACCCATAATAGAGTGGGAAAATCTTTCGATGGGGCCCTGTAAGGCGCTCTTTCTGCAAGTGCAATCAAACTTTGTCGCCCACCTGAAACTTATGTGGCACCCGGTGTTGATCATGGCATTGCTTGTACTTGTTGTTATCATATGAAGTTTGTTAGAAAAACAGGATAGTGGAGCAATAAAATAAAACAAATACGGAAATAAAATACAGAAGATACACAATACAATAGAGACATAGATATATGTGGTTCACCTAGTGTGGGCTATGTCCACCAGAGAAATTCCCAGGTCCTTCCTTTATTATTATCCAGCAAATGAAGGGATACAACCTACAACAAACCCACTGTAACTTCCTCTTCTTTCTCTCATAGTCTCCTATCTCATAATACAATATTCGCCATAATGCATAGCCGCAATACATTTCCCTCATAACAGAGGGTTGCCTTTTAGGGCAAAAAACCCTAACATAATTTCTATTGTTAGATCTACGACCTTATAATGAACGGTCCAGATTTACAATGAAATTACAATATACATTTATAAGGCATTTTTTCCTTCGATGGATTTGCCCTTGAACCCCCGCCAGGGACCCGCTTTCCCCCGTACCCCCCAGTCGGGGGGGTAGTCCCCCCGGACCCCACAGAGGGGGTAACCCCCCTTTGCACTCCCCCGCATGGAAGAGTGTACATACTTCTGGGGTGTAAATACTTCATGGGGTATAAACACAGTTGAAAGTAAAAGACCTTTGAATCAGGAAGATAATTAGGCTCCACAACCAACAAAGTTGTCATGGGTCATTTTTCCATTAGGTTTTAATTTTTACTCTTTAGTCTTTAGGTTTTATTTTTATTTTTCCCTTTGTGATTTTCTTAGGTTAGTCTACACAAATAAAAATTTGGGTTTTGGTTCACATTTTTGGCCTACACCTATGGTTCATAGCCTAGGTTCATTTTTTGGTTTATGTCTTTGACTCATCACTTGACTTGACATCAAGCACTATCGACCCCATGACTCTAACAACCTGACAAGTCACTCCATCCACTCATTCTCCTGATCCTTTCCACTATGTCCCTATGCTTGTTAAGGATTCAAATCAAACTTCAAAAAGGGCTCTGCCAACTCACTAGGCGTTTCCGTAGCGCACCTTTGTACTTCTACTCCTTTACCATCATTCACCATCATCAACTAATTTCATGTCTTTTATTGTTTTCAACACCCTTGTATTCAAAAGGAATATTAAGATTTGGTCATTTATGAGGTTCTAACTGTTTACCAATTTCAAATCTTCCTCCTAAGCTTGGCGCTACTGAAACCACTAGTCCAGACAAAGTTGCGGATTGCGCTATGGGATTAACTGTTCGAGGTGAATTGGAGGTTGAGGTGGATGTAACAAATCCATAGCTTGTTTCATATCTTCCACTTATCAACTATAATGTCTAGGTACTTCATGAGCCTTTTCAGCTACTTTGCAGAGTGTTGAGATATCTTTGTCTTATCTTTTGGTAGCGCCTGGCGCCGCAAGCTACAACTTCTCTCACCAACTAGCCTCTCTACCTCCTTTGCCACACACTCCATAGCCATTTGCATGATGAATTTTTTCCTTCATTGGAACTCATACCTTTTTCTTCATACTTTGAGCGCCCATTTATCACCTTGGATCACATTACCCATACTGCGCTACTAAAATTATTTCTAGACTGCGCTACAAATCCTTTGTTCCAATGATGCCAATTCCTTATCAAACGTTTTCTATCTTCTACGCTTACAACTCCAGCAGTTAGCTCCCCTTTTTCACTGATTCAAGTTATAATTTCATCTCACAAGTCTACTTGCAGTAAGGAGTTAGGAGCCCCTGGGTTTTTAAAATCTTTGAGGACCTTGTATGGTGGCTTAATGACAGTTTGAACCTGAACAATGCAGTCTTCCTTCACACCATTTCTCAAAGTATCTTTCTCTCATTTTTAAAACCATCAGACCAGTCTATTGTTAATCCAGAAGTGAGTTGGAGGAAAGCCCTGAATGACAAACCATTGATCACCTTCAAATCTCAAAGACCTTTGCCTCTGTTTGGTTTCTTTATGCCTCATAGAATTACAGTATTTGATCCCCTGTTTCTATCCATGGATACACCTCAAAAGAAGAAGTCTCACAAGGGAGGGAGTGTGGTCAGGACTGAGCCTTTTGACATGCACCTGATTGATGTTGAGCCTATGGTAAGGGAGGTTTTCCAAAGGGTTGGTTGCCTATATTTTTTTCAAAACATGCAAAGGGGACACCCTGAAGTAGAAAGGAAGTTTTCCTTAAACTTTGACGGCATTAAGACCAAGGTAGGAAACCTTGAGTTTGAGGTATCTGAGGCCACTATTGCAGCAACCACTGAGATACCCAACACTGGTGAGAGGTGCTTCAAATCCATGATCCTCAATGCATCCCTTTCCAATGATTTCCTCAAGCCAGACTATCAGAAAGACAATTTTTCTAAGGGAGTGCCTAGGAGCCACCTGGTTGAGGGTTTTGATAAAATGTTGAAGATTATCTATAGATATTTTACATGTTAGAGAATATTTAACATGATATACCAATATCACATTAGACTCTTGCTACATTTCACTAGTAAGGATTCAATGAATATCCCTTTTTATCTATTAAGAGGTATGGGAAATATGTTTGATAGAGTCCAAGCCAAGTCCAAGGCTGTGGACACTAGTTTTTTCCACTCTAGGTTGATCAGGATGTTGGTTATGGAAGAGTTGAAGAAAAGGAACATTTCTTGGGAATAATTCATTGTGTCTGCCAATATGCAGCTAGATATAGCCTCTACCCCTCAATCCGAGATGCAGAGCCCTTTTCCATCTAATAGTGTTTCCCCAACAGGAACAAGAAAGAAGAGAAAAAGTAAACCTACTACCCAAGACAAAGAAACCTCTAAGGAAATTGAAGAAGAAGAGAGGGAGGTTCATCACTCCCCACAAAGAGAATTTTCACCTCCTCTTGCACTTGAATTGGAAGAAGTTCCTTCATCGACCAAAAATACAGCCAAGAAGGGGAGGAAATTGCATTTCCCTTCACCTGCTTCAGCAGCTAAGACCAGAGTCAGGAGGCCTTTTACTAGATCATCAGCCCACGAGGAAGTTGTTGAAGCAAAAGTCATACCCAAGGCTTTAGTCCCAAAGAAAGTTAAAGGTAAAGGTGAAGCCATTGAGAAGCCCATTGAGGTTATAGCCAAAGCCTATGTTCAGCAGAAAGATAAAGGTAAAGGTAAATCACCTGAGAAACCTATTGAGGTTATCAACATCAACACCCCCCCTAACAATCCCACTTTCAAGAGATTGATTAGACAACTCAGGGATGCTAGAAAAGAAGTTGCTCGTTTGAAGGAAGAAAGTTTTAATGAGAGAAGAAAGATGAAGGATCTCATGGACATGTACAATGAAACCCTTGATTTGACAAGGTTTACAACAAGAATATTATTGCCTCTCCATAGACAACTTAAGAATCTGTACATACAAAACAAGAGCATTCAGTCCCAAAACAGGAAGAACAAAGAAGAATTGCAGCCCTTCAAGAATGATCTAGCCCAGAGGAACTTAAATGCTCAAGTACAAGATGCAATAGAAAGAAATGAGCCTGCAGTAGAGAAGAATTCCCCTGCTAAAGAGAGATATGTTGTCATGACAGAGGGGAAGTCTCTTGCAACAAGGAGGAGTGCTAGATTGAGAAAGTAGATGGAGGGTATTACAAATCCATTTTTTAGGGTGGTTATTTTTTCAAGCTTGAAGTGTTCAAGGATGTATGATATTTTCACCTATACCGGCATCTACAAGCTCCTAGTCCATCAACTAATATTTTTTGTGTTTTTGAAGAGTGGCTGCATCACACAGAAAAACACAGAGATTTCGTAGCGCCTAGCGCTACGGAATTGTCTACATAGATTGTTCTTTGAGTGCGCTACCAAAGGCGTTATAGAATCGCCTAGCCAAGCACAGGAAGGGCATTGCAGAATCTACAAAGAATATTTTCAAAGGGGCGCTATGAAATCTGCAGAGTAGTTTACAGGAAGGTGCTATGAAATCACCTAGCCAAGCACAGGAAGGGTGCTACAGAATCTACAGAGCAGTTTTTCAAAGGTTCTCTACAGAATCTGCAGAGCATCTTATAGGAGGGCGCTACAGAATTGGATATTGAATGCGCTACGAAATGGTGCTATGAAATCACCTAGCCAAGCACAGGACGGGCCTTATGGAATCTGCAGAGCAGTTTTTCAAAGGGGCACTACAGAATTGGCTACCGAATGCGCTATGAAATGGTGCTATGAACTAGCCATTACAATTAAAGGTTTTGAATTCATGACTCCTTCTTGACTTTGATGATGTGGAAGGAACCAAAGCTCCGCAGGTGGCAGTTGGGGATCAACATACGAGCTTGGGGGACACATGGCACTGGAGAAATATGAACCCAAGCTGCAAGACATGTCATTTAATGTTTGTTAGAGTGGTTTCCAACATGGCTCCTTAAATTTAGCAGTTTGTTAGATCTGTTGGTACAGATGTTAGAATTATAGTTTTTGTGGGGAATCCTAGGATAAGGAGGCCATCTCACACCTTTAGTTGTTGCCTATTGTTTTTTTTTATAAATACATCAGATGAATGATATGATGGGTTCAAATGGTTGAGTAGAGCTCCCTTTTTGTAATATTTTGACTAAGCAGAGTTGTTTTCTGGTTATGTATGAGAGTTAAGACATTTTCATTAATAGAATCAGTTTCCTTCCATCATCTTGTTTCACTGTATTCTGAAATTCTCATGATTGGATGGTCCATATGAGATGTTGTGGTTGTGTTATAATGGATGTTTGATTATAATGTTGCTATGAATGTTTTTCAGTGTTTTAAACTTTAAGTTCAAGAAGTTATTGTGACTGAGTTTTTCTTCTCCTGACTACTTGAAGGTTTGATGCTTATAGCAGACCTATCCACCTTCCTCACTAATTCTTCCTCCTATTCACCTTTACCCTTAAACCACCGACTAAATTTAATCAAAACCTCATTTGCTTATGCATGCTAGCCCAAATTTCTGTGTTAAACCATTCTTAGTTTGAGTTTTGTCCATTTGACCTTTAATCAATAATTTACATTCACAAGCCTTTTGATGGGTACTGAGCTTATCCTCTTGCAATTTGAGGGTGATTCTCAGTGCTAACATTCTTGGCGCCATTTTTGGGGAACGAATTGAAGACATTTCCCTGGGATTGAACGACAAAGCAATATTGATTCTAAAGGTGCATTAGAAATCAATACATTGAAGATTGCAGCTTGCACCTGGTGACTCCACTGTTTTAGTTGTGGCTCCCAAACCCAGACACACGAGGCCTACTCCACATCTACCTCTGGAAACACATGAAGATGACCCATAGAATATTATCAAGAAAGGAAAGGCTTCTCAAGAAGGATTTTCAGCTGATGTACCAGGTACTTCTAGTCATTTACATGATTCTACTTTTAAAACTTTAGTAGCAATATCCAATTCTCCTCTTTTACCTTTTGTTGAAGTTTCTAGAAGTTTGGATTTTGAAAATTTCCTATTGAATACTCTTCTTTTTAGTCCCAAATTGAAAGAAGAAAATTTTGAAACCCTTGCTTATCCTGATGTTGTAAGTTGGTTCAGACTTGAGAGTCTTGAAGATTTTCCTACTTTGGGCCTTCCTACTCCTCCTCCTATCAAAGTTGTTGTGATTAAAGAAGAGGAAACCTCTTTTCCCTTAGACCCTATACCATCTTCCTCCAAGACTCAACTTCTTCCTATGAAAACTAAAACCTCTCAATCCAAGCTTCCTCTTTCTCCAAAAATCCAAGTTGCAATTGTACCTGTCAAAACTCCATCTCTCTCATGTTCTCCTACAATTCACAACCCAATGGCAGGTGCTAATCTTCCTAGAAATAGGATGGATGCCATAGTGGCTGCTAGGTATGCCCCTATTATTTTACCTCGGCCTATGAATTCTCTCCCTGTTGGAGACTAACTTAAGTACATGCCAAAGTTCACAGAGGAGGAAGACATAACTGCAGAGGAACACCTTGTAACTTTTTATATTTATGAAGATAATCTTAACATTGAAATGAAAATGTATGGATGAGGGTATTTGTACAGAGCCTTGATGGCAAGGATGGAAAATGGTTTAGGGGTTTGACTCGTGGATCTATTGTTGGGATTGAATCTTTGGGTGATGATTTCTTGAGTCATTGGGTTGATAAAAAGGATTTCCTTTATTATATTATAGAATTTGGATCACTTAAGAGGAAAGAGGGGGAATCTGTTTCAGAGTTCTAAAAAAATTAATAAAATGTACAACAAGATTCCCACTGAAATAAAAACTACATAAACCTCTGCCAAGATTACCTATGCCAGTGCTTTTGACCCTGAGTTTTTCCTCCTGTTGAGAGAAAGAAGATCTACTTCTTTAGCTCATATGCAAGATGAAAACTTAGAAGTAGAATCTAATATATTGGCAGCTGACAAAATTAGGGGAAAATCTGATAGAGATAGAAGGAAAGGTAGGGCTGAAGCTTCAACCTCAGAATCCATTGTTGTCCACCCTCAAGTTGATGAACTCACAAAATTGCTAAAATCACTTTCTGCTGAAATGGAGAAGTTGAAACTTGAAGGAAAACATAACTATAGGAACACATAGAATGTTGATAATAGATGAAATTTCAAAAGACCAAATAATGCCCCTCAGGTCGTCCAAAGAGATCAAAGAAATAGAGATAGGGATGATAAAAAATTCCAAGCCCCTCTCCAAAACAACCTTGTTGTTGATGAAGAAGGAGAGGATGAAGAAACTGATCCTGGAATCCATTGTCTTGGTGACACCTCTTCATATCCTCATTTAACCCAATATGCATATGAAGAGTCTCTCATGGATAGTCAGTTAAATGGATTGAGTAAAGGGGAAAAAACAAATGACAATCCAAGTAAATACAACCTAAGTTCAAAAAAGAAAGAGGGAAAGACTGACACTTCTGATCAGCCCACTAAAACAAAAAAAAAATTGCTAAGGTTATGGAAGCTAATAACAAAGAAAACGATGCACAAGGCCATCAAGCATTGGTTAAGAGTCATTGTTAAGCCCTAAGTAGTGGCACATTACCCCTTAATTGGGGAGTATTACATTATTAATGTTATTTTATATATGATGTCTTGGGTCCATTAGTTGTAATTGTACCTCATGGTCTCCTATATATACCAAGGAGACATTTTAATTTGGAATCATCTTGTACTTGGACATTTATGTGGTGTATAAGGAGGTTGCCCCATCGAAGAGGATTATTATCTGAAATTATCTCTTTTCCAAGGCACTGAGTACTTATTCTGAGGTTTTTCTATGCTATATTGATATTTGGTTCTTAACATATGGTATCAGAGCTCAAGGTCTTGGGGTTTCGTTGCTACATCTAAGACATCTTGAAAATTTCGCTATAATTTTTTTTCTACGACATTTCAGAAGGAACCCCTTGGAGGATATTTAGTAGACAGATCAAGGTACGTTGGGTTAAAATTTCATCTCCCAAGGCATTATACTTTCGGAGATACATCCTGTGTAAAATAGGGTTATGGAATGATCATGAATTGAGTCATCCCATAATTTTCTCTATAAATTTTCTTTTGTAACGTTTCAGACCCTGAAATATGGAAGTTATTCACAAAAATTATTAAGGTATTTGTGATAAAAATTTCAGCTTCTGGGTCATCTTACAATTGTAGATACTCCTTGTGGAAGATAGGGTATCTGACTAGTCTCAAGCAGGTGTTCTGGGTAAAAAATCATAACTTCTTCCTAGAGTATCCAAATTGAGTGAGATCGGTTTCATTAGATAGTGGACAGTCCGTAGTATTTTGAGTACAATTTTCAGAATTTATATCAATTATTTTGTGCAAGGCATGCTATACAAGTGAGATCTCCTGAAAAGGAAAAAAAACAACAAGTTGTGGGGAAGTTACTGTAAATTCCACTTTTCACATCCAATTTTGATCAGACATGTGGCATTGCAGAGAAGAAATATCAGAGAACTACAAAAAATATTTTTTCATACCCAGAAGGGTCGGAACTTGGAGATACAACAAAAGAAAGATTGTCTAGCAGAACCACCTCAAAATCAAGGTTCAGAAGTGATACTTGGACAACATTCCACCAAAAAAGGGAACTTCTACACCAAATAAGCCTCCAGACAGTCCTACTTGGACTCTTGATGAAGGTGAAGAAATGCGTAGGGACATAAATGAATTACAAAATAAGACAATGACAAAAGATGAACTACAAGGGATGATGGATTAAACTGAAGCTAAATTGGAGGCAATAATGGACACTAAGATGGATGGTTTAAAAAGGGAGATCATGGAAGGATTAAAAAATTTCCTAATAGAGAGGACACCTGAAAGTGAAAATGTATCCCATGAAATTCATGATGAGGATAGAAGGAAGATGAATCAAGAATGGAGAAACTCCAACTTTGGGTTGAAGACCAACCACGTTCCTAAGATCGATATGAGGAAGTTTGATGGCAAGGACCCAATCACATGGATACTTCAGATGGAGCAATTCTTTGCTCTACATAATGTGCCACATACACGAAAGGTACAAATTGCTTCTTTATATTTAGAACCCAATCAATTTTTATGGTATCGATGGCTTTGTTCTCGCAAATCACTCGTCACTTGGACAATTTTCACGGAAGAAATGATAGCACACTATGAGGATACAAGGAACAATACCTTCTTTAGCCAAATGATAAATCTCAAGAAAAAGGGTTCAGTAGCAGAGCACATTGAGAACTTCCAAAGATTGAATATAATGGTAACATATATTCCATATGAGCACTTGATTGATGTATTCATAGGAAATTTAAAGGATAACATTCAACATGAGGTTCGCCTTTGGGAACCCAAATCATTGGAGAATGCATTTAGGGTGGCAAGAAATGTTGAAAACAAAAATATGGCTATGGCTACTAGAAGGACCAATCTTAACATCTATCTAGAGAATAATGCTCCTTCTTCTAAAACATCTCAACCTACGAGGTTGACACCTCAACAATTGGAGGAAAGAAAAGAAAAAGGTCTATGATTTAATTGTGACAACAAGTACAGTAAGGGACATAAGTGTGGTGCCGAAGAAATTATTTTGCATAGATTGTGAAGAGGAAGAAGAACAAGAAGAAGAACCATCTCAAGATGAAAATGTAGAAGCGATTTCTTCTGAAGACTTGACTCCCACGATATCGTGTAATGCATTGGCTGGAATTAACACTCCTCAAACCCTCAAGATTGAAGGATATATCAAAAATAAAAAGGTAATAGTCCTAATTGATTCTAGTAGTACTCATAATTTCATTCACTATAAATTATCCAAATCTCTCAATTGATTTGTATATCTAGTGCTTGAGTTTCAAGTAATGATTGCAGATGGAGGAACTATCAATTTCTCAGGAAAATGCAATAAGATCAATCTTAATATGGGGGAATATGTAATGAATATTCCAATGATTGCTATACCCATGGGTGGTGCTGATGTCGTACTAGGAATCCAATGGTTACAATCATTAGGAACCGTGGCTTTTAATTTTCAAGAACTTTTCATGAAATTTTCATTGGAAGGAAAATAAATTGAGTTAAGAGGTATCATAGGGAAACCCAGTAAGGTGATAAGCTCTAATGGCATGACAAAATTATTGAAAAAGGGGCATCAAGGTGTTATTGCACAACTATGCTCACTAGATGTTCAAACATCTAAGCCATCTATTCCCCTAGATATCCAAGGGATCATTGATAAGCATTCCAAAGTATTTGAATATATTCCCAAAGGTCTTCCACCCACTCAAAATCATGATCATGATATTCACCTAATTCCTGGGAGTGTTCCTCCTAACATCAGGCCATACAGATACCCTTATGCCCAGAAGAGTGAAATTGAGCTTATGGTTGAAGAAATGTTAGAGGCTGGCATTATTAGACCTAGCCAAAGTTCTTACTCTACACCTATGGTAATGGTATTCAATAAAGATGGCTCATGGCATATGTGTCCATATTATAGAGAACTCAACAAGATCACTATTAAAGATAAGTTTCCCATTCCTGTCATTGATGAATTGTTATATGAACTACATGGAGCAATCTATTTCACAAAGTTGGATCTTCGTTCAGGGTATCATTAGATTGGAATGAAGGAAGAAGATATCCCCAAAACAACATTCTTAACTCATGAAGGCCATTGTGAATTTTTGGTCATGCCTTTTGGACTTACAAATGCACCTTCCACATTCCAAGGGTTGATGAATTCCATTTTCAAGCCCTTCCTTCGAAAATTTGTGTTAGTATTTTTTGATGATATACTAATCTATAGAAAGTCTTGGGAGGATCATGTGTGACATGTTGACAAGGTGCTACAACTACTAAAGGAGCAACAACTATATGCCAAACCGTCCAAATGTTTATTTGGGGTGAAGGAGGTAGAGTATTTGGTTCATATTGTATCTCATGAAGGTTTCAAGGTAGACCCTAAAAAGATTAAGGCCATCATGGACTGGACGATTCCCAAAACATTGAAGAATCTTAGAGGATTTTTGGGTTTGACAGGTTACTACCGCAAGTTTGTTCGGAACTATGGGAGAATAGCAGCACCTTTAACGACACTAACTAAGAAGGATGCATTTTCATGGACTCTAGAGTCAACTAAAGATTTTGAACAAATTAAAGAGGTGATGTGTAAAGCTCTTGTCTTGACCACACCAGAATTCACAAAAACATTTATTGTGGAATGTGATGCCTTAGGAAATGGCATTGGTGTTATCCTAATGCAAGAAGGAAGGCCCCTGGCTTTTGAAAGTTGTCCACTCAAGGGAAAGGACTTACACAAACCCATTTATGATAAGGAAATGATGGCAATACTACATGCATTGAAGAAATGGCACCCTTACCTAATAGGTAGGCACTTCAAGGTCAAAACGGATCATGATATTCTTAAATACTTCTTGGAACAAAGACTATCTTCAGAAGAACAACAAAAATGGGTGACCAAGATATTGGGTTATGATTTTGAAATCATCTATAAGAAAGGGAAACAAAATGTTGTGGCAGATGCACTCTCAAGAAAGGATGAAGATGTCGAGGCCTTTCTTTGTGCTATCTCGATCATCCAACCCGATTGGATAATAGAAGCGAGGGATGAATGGAAGAATGACGAAAATGTGCAGACTCTCATTCAAAGGTTGCAGCAGGATTCCATTGCATCAAATACATTTACATGGAAAAATGATTCACTATGGTACAAAGATCGCTTATATTTATGTAAGAACTCCCAACTCAAACAAAAAGGTACTATTGGAATTGCATACCTCTCCGGTAGGAGGGCACTCGGGATTTTTGAAAACCTACTATAGGGTCAAGAAGGATTTTTTTTGGGATGGCCTTAAAATTGATGTTCAAAGGTTTATAGAAAAATGTTTTGGTTTCCAACAAAATAAGGTGGAAACAATTAAGACCCCAGATCTTTTACAACCATTAGCCATCCCAAGTCAGCGTTGGGAGGAGGTTTCCATGGATTTCATCACAGGGTTACCGAATTCTGAAGGAAAGAGTGTCATCATGGTGATTATTGATAGACTGACCAAGTACGCACATTTTTGTGCACTCTCTCATCCCTTCAAAGCCAGTACAGTTGCCATCGCATTCATAGAGACAGTTTAGAAACTACATGGAATCCCAGAAGTTAAAATGTACCTATTTGAAACATGCAATGCAATGGATGGTAGTGACAGAAGGCAACCAGAGGAGAAGGGTTGAACAAGTAATATACTTGTTTGACCAGTAGACAAAGACAAATGGCAGTTTTCTATATGTTATCGACATACGATGAAAAATTGAAAAAATGGCTTCCTTAAGAATGCCTTCAGCGTAATTATTTTTTATTTCAAGAAAAAATGGGGAAGTTTAAAGGATGTTTCCTTATATTTGTGTAAATCATTCTTATTAACCCATATGTATAAGCTAATGCATTTAACATATGAAATTTTAATTGGACACCTTGTGACGCAAAATTAGCTAAATACCCAACAACAATGATGACAATTAATTAAGATAGCCTCCTAAACTCTCATTTATACTCTTATTATATATTTCTTCTTTATTTCAAAGAAAATTTTGGGAAGTGTAAGTGATGCTTCCTCATATTTGTGTAAAGAATTCTTATTAACACGTTGACATAAACTAGTGTTCTTAACATAGGAAATTTGAATTGGGCACCTTGTGACACAAACTAGCCAACTACCCAATAACAATTATGACAATCAATTAAGCTAACCCCCTAAACTCATATATATATATATATATATATATATATATATATATTGTTTATATTTTATTTCTTTTATTTCATAATGGTTATTTTTGTTACCACCATTTTCACAAAATTCTTTATTTGAATTTCCTTTTTTATCGACTTTTACTTATATATTTTCAACGAAGGTGTTTTTTAAGGGAATGGTCTCCTCCACCCTTCGTGTCTGTCGAGGGCATATCAAAACCTATCATCTAATCATTAACGATTGGTGAGTCTTCCCTACCACATGTCTTCCACAATATATATAGTGAGAATGATGTCCATCACACCTCCATCTTTTGAAAAAGGTAACAAGGGGCACCATCTCCAGGATTGCATGCACCACTACAAAGCCTTTAGCTCTAGGATCTCCCTACGCACCTCACCATCATCATCTCTAGGATTGCCTCTACCACTACAAAAGCTAGGTGCTCCTCCTTCCCCACCTTAAAAAAAACAACGATGTTGCTAATACAACAAATGGGATTCTTAACTCAACTTTCATAAAATTTGATACATTAATATAATTGTCTTGTATTCCGACTAGTGTTTCTAGTAGTGGTGACATAAACAAAGTATTGAGGGTGCAATGCGCGAACTTATTTCAAATACAATTTTTTTGCCCATTATTTATGGGAAAAAATATTTACAGGTTTAAATTTTTAATGTAAAGTTCGCTTCTTTTATTTTTTTGGTGGACTAGCTTCTTCAAGCATTTAAGAGTCTTTTTTCACTACCGACAGAGTGGCCTTTAACAATATTTTTCATTGCCGATAGAGGAGAAGGTTAGTTCCTCGCTTTCTAAGACAATTATTGAGGGCGTAAAATTTCTTAGCGAATTTTGTGTTCTTGAACAATCAATTTGTCATGAATAGAACTAAATTCTGACCATGCTTTAAGTGTTACATTCTTTTGAATTCCCTTTATCTTATAGCTTTAATTCTTGTAATTAGACCCTGATTGTTTATGTCATGAGTAGATTATAATCCAAATTTGTCTTAATTGTATACGCATGCACATACATTTATGTTGGCAAAGGCATTATGTTCACGCTCTGTTGTCATGTGAGTATGGTGGTTTCCTTCTCTTTTAAAGATTTATGATCAAAATGTTTTTTACTAAGTACCATTTTTCACATACATTCTTTAACAATGTCCATCTGATACATCAAACATTTATAAGTATTAAGAGTTTTTCTAAAAAAATACACTTACAAAAACACATCTCTAATATATTTAGATGAAACTATGTTTATGCCATAAATCACTGAACTGATCCAAGTAAATATTAATCTCAATTTATGTTAATCTTACCTTATGTTAAGATTTTAAATTAATATATTCAACAATATGAGAGATTGGATTTGATCTTTAAATTGAGATTAACATTTACTTGGATTTAAAATACATATCTAACAGATTTTAAGTACTAACAACACTTTTAATTTTGCATTTTTTTCATAAATAAACCTGAAAAACCACATTCACACATCGAGTTTATTAAAGATCAAATCCAATCTCATATTGTTAAAGTGTCATCTCTTGAAATCTGTTATAAGTTTTGGATAAGAGTACAAATAAAAAAAATTCCAAGTTGTTTAATTTTGCATTTTTTTCATAAACAAAACTGAAAACCCACATTCACACAAATCACATTCACATATCGAATTTATTAAAGATCAAATCCAATCTCTCATATTGTTGAAGTGTCATCTCTTAAAATCTGTTATAAGTTTTGGATAGAAGTACACATAATTTTTTTTTCCAAATCGTTGTCTTTAAAGAAAATTTAATGTTAATGATTAATATTTTTAATATAATGTTAATGATTAATATTTTTAATATAATGTTGATGATTAATATTTTTAATAACAAATTCAAATAATCTTCACGAAATCTATCTAACCACACAACACATAACATGGTATAAAGGAGCAATTCAATCTTTTGAAAAGTGCAAGTTTGTATAACCACACAACATATAACATGGTACAAAGGAGCAATTCAATCTTTTGAAGAGTGTAAGTTTGTATATCTATGGTAAATAATTAGTTTATTAATTTACTAAGAAAGTTATTATTTAATAAAAACTCAAAATTATTAATATTATGAATCATTCATTTTTAATTTTTTTAATTAATAATATAAAATGAAAAAAACATCTCTATATAATATATATATATATATATATATATATATATATATATATATATATATATATATATATATATATATATATATAAAATCTACTACTTCTTAAAACATTTTTTTTAAAGTGATAATACATTTCTAACTTTTAAGGACACCAAATTCTAACAATGTTCTTTGTTGGTGGCAATATTTATTTTGTTCCATCGATGTATTATATTACATATTTCATCGTATTGGTGCTCTATGTTATTTGAAAATAATAAGGTGAGGTATACAATAAAGAAGATAATATGGTACAAAACTAACAATAACTTAAGAATATTGAATATTACCATGTTATAAAGTTATAACATTATAAATAATCAAATAAATTAAAATATTCATTTTGCCCAATTGGGAGTCAATGAGTCATCACTATTGTGAATTCTTGAGGTGATGACTTTTTCGTGCAATTTGAATTGTGGATATCATCTGAGTTGATAGTTCCCAACCTTTAATTGAACTGTATCAGTTACCCATGAAAACGTCTTGAAAAAAAGCAACAACCCTCCATTTCCTCCAACTCCAATAGTCCTTGGAAGATGGTCTTTATATATCATCACTACACGGTTATTGAAAACTCCATTAGAAAAAACAATTGGGGTTTATAAATTTCATCATCTGTCTAGAGCCTCTTGAACACTGACATTTGTCATTTGATGTTTGGTTTATGTTTTTTCTTTCAAAGCATCATGTGTCATATGTTGATTGTCCTATGTTCCATCGTGCAACATACTTCACTTGTCCATTGTTAATTTTTGAGCTATTATTAGGTTTCTTTTCATTTTACTAGATAACCATAGCATAGGTAGGATCATTGAGAGAAACACAATCATAAGATACACACCATTTATCATGGGAAACCCTCATGGGGGAGAAAAACCAGCGAAAATTCATTAATATAGATAGCCAATACAATGCCAAGACAATAAACCAAAACACTAGAGAATATCCAAAACTGAGCAATGTGCCTCTCTCTTTCTTCCTCTCCCAACTGCAGTTCTCCAAACTTGTGCACTTGATGAGTGAATGAGTGAGTGAACAAATGAGGCGCTGGAAAGGTGTCTCTTCACTGGGCAAGGACGACTTCTCTTCTTAGTGGTTAAAACCACTTTAATTAGGCTTGGGGGGGGAATTCTTAATTAGGATAATATAGTTAGGGTTTGACCAATCCACAAAAGGGGATTTGGTCAATTACAATGCCTGACACGATCAATCCACAAAAGGAGATTGATCTAATTAATAATGACTCAATAATAAATAGAATACTCTTTGCAGTTACAATATTTCAATACTTCCCCTTAACAAGAAGGGTATTCGACAACATCATCAAGAGAGAGAGAGAGGGAAACAACATCAACAATATCTATAACATTGACTGGAATATCTATAAATCATCATAAGTTTTTCTCATCATCAATATCATCATCCACAACAACGAGATGGAATGGCATCATCATCATCTGCATCAACATGGATTAGTAAAACACCAATACATCATCATCATCAATAACAACACGAGGCTGATACAACATCAACAACAACAACATCATAACACGAAGGTTGGAGCATCATCAACATAAACACTAAGTTGGAAATCTTCGTCACGAAGCTGGCGTCACATCAACATCAGCATAAACCTGGAAATCTTCAGCACAAGGCTGGCATCACATCAACATCAACACAAATCTAGAAATATTCAGCACAAGGTTGGCATCACATCAACATCAACACGAAGCTGGAAATATTCAACAAAAGGTTGGCACTACATCAACATCAACACGAAGCTGGAAATCTTCAGCACAAGGCTAGAATCAACACTACTCCCCCTTTCGAAGGAGGTCCTTTCAGACTATACCAAGATTGTCTTGAAAGTTCTCAAACTTTACACGAGACAGAGGCTTGGTCAACACATTTGCAACCTGCTCATCTGTGCCAACATAATGGAGCTTTAAATCTCCCCTCTGCATTATATCATGAATGAAGTGATACCAGATCTCTATGTGCTTCGACTCATCATGGAACACATCATCTTTATACAACTATGGTTATCACATAGGATCATGATGGCTTCCATCTCCAAATCAAATAGATTTGTCAACAACATCTAAATCCATATGGATTCACAACTGTCGGAACATGCTGCAATATATTATGCTTATGTTGTGTTGATAGCAATACTGGATTTCTCCCTACTCTTCCATGAAGTCATGGCTGACCCTGGACTGAAACAACATCATGAGGTGCTATTTATGTCAGAGACACTTCCAGCCCAATCTGAATCAGTATAATCGCTCAGTCTAAAGTCATCATGATCCAGATTTTATGAGCAGAACAAAATGAATACAGATTATTATCAAAATATTATTAACATAGAATAACATATTTACAATAAAATTGGTTTCTATTCCATAAGGAAATAAGCTGAAACTGTAAAATGTAGCGGAAAACATGCTTGCTAGAATGGTGTCGGCTTATCTCTGAGAAGAGATGTGACAATTTCTCTCATTCGCAAGAAGATGATTACAATGAGGCTCTAAAGGAATTTTTACAATAAACAGGAATGTTAAAAACCCTAGACATCCAAAAACCTAACCCTCGGAGATGAAGCACCAAAAGTCATGTGGGCCCCGTTTGGGTAAGCTAGTACACCAACTTCTCGAGGTCGTAACTTTTGCATACGATCTTCGTTTTAGATGCACGATAGCCCGTTGGAAAGGTCTATTCGAGGACTACACATGTTGTCTTCAAACTCTATCTTTATTTATAATCTAATTGTGGTGATCCCTAAAAATGTTGTTTAGGGCCTCAAAACAACCTTGGAAGTTAGGGACCCAAAAAATGGGAAAAAACTGTCAAACTACCAAGATGAGCCAGTTGGAATAGGTGGGAGTCCACCGAAATCCATTTGGATCAATCCTCCCCCATTAGGAAGCAATGGTTTCCATTGCATTGAGTGCCCCCAAAAGATGAGAAAATTTATGTTGAATTTGGCCATGGGTGAGCCACTTGCTTTGGTGCAGGAACTGCCCTGCTTTGACAACTCAATAAAGATGGATCTTTTGATGGTGAGTGCCCTTGAACTTTCTGTCCACAATCTAATGATTGGATGCTTGATGTATGCAGTCGGGGTTGAGCTATGTTGGTGTCAATTGTTTTGTTATCTCTGAGGTGTCCAATAATGGTGGGAAATAAGGTCGAAGGAGATCCACGTTGAACATTGGGTGCAGGGCAAGGAAAGGAGGAATGCTGAGTTCAAAATCATTATCAACCAAAAACTTGGTGATGGTGTATGACCCATAACAGAGTGGGAAATTTTTTTATGGGGCCCTATAAGGTGCTCTTTCTGCAAGTGCAATCAAACTTTGTCGCCCACCTGAAACTTATGTGGCGCCCAGTGTTGATCATAGCGCTACTTGTAGTTGTCATTGGAATTATGTAGGATATCCTGAACTTTTTGGTGAATGTGTTGGATTTGCTCAATGAACCAAGTAACTATGTCAGCTTCAGATGAAGCAGAAGATGAGTCGGTCGAGGTGACTACAAGGGGTAGTGCAACATCTATGGGACCTAATGGTTGAAATCCCAACCCCACCTGAAAGGGGTTGTGGTTGGTTGAGTTATGCAGGGCTCAGTTGTAGCTACGTTGGACATAGGGAAGACTCTCATCCCATGTGCAAGGGTTCTTGGAATTATACATGCATAGGATATGCACGATCATTCTATTTACGACCTCGATTTGACCATCTGTCTAGGGGTGGAAGGCCGTGGATTTGGTGATCTTGGTGTCTAGCAGTGACTAGAGGCTCGACCATATTGAGAAATCGATTGTCCCAATCTGAGACAATGGTTTATGGGATTCCAAAATGTACCCAGACTCATTCAAAGAAGATCTTGGTAGTGGCCTCTGTTGTGATGCTCTTCTTGTAGGCTGCCAGAATCACCATCTTAGAAAAGCGATCAACAACCACAAAAACACAGTCATTTCCCCACTTGGTGGATGGGAGGCCCGACATGTAGTCCATTGAAATGGATTCCCATGGCTTGTCAGGAGTAGGTAGAGGGGTGTACAGACCTTGTTTCTTAGTTTTTAGTTTGGCAATAATGTAGGCAGTGCAAGACCTGATATACTTGCTGACCTCTTGTCAAAGTTTCGACTAGTAGAAATGTTTCTGCAACATTGCCACTGTCGTTTCAACGCTGAAGTCTCCTGCCACCCAATAGTAGTGGGATTCCCAAATTAGCTTCGCTCGCTCTCTTGATAGAACACAGATATGGCCCAGACGGCACAATAACCCATCCTGAAGATGGAAATTAGTGACAATTGTGTTTGCGCCCAACATTTGGTAGGTGGTGGCGAATTATGGGTCTGTCTCATAGAGTTGGGGGCATCCATAGGTCTTATAGCCGTAAGAGTCTAGCACCGTGGTGAGTACCACGACTAGCGGTCTGCTGAGACAATCAATGGCACGATTGGTGCTTCTTGTTTTATACTTGATGTTGAGGTGGAATTGCTGCAAGTATGTGTACCACTTATTATGGCGGTCATTTTGAAATTTTTCTTGTGTATGCATGAACTACAATGGCTTATGATCAGTGTGGATGATTGTCTCCTTCCCAATAATGTAATGTCTCCACTGGTGGCAAGCTTGCACAAAGGAGTACATTTCTTTGTCGTAAGTAGGGTACCTATGGACAACATCTGGTAGTGTCTCACTATGATAGGCCACGAGGTTGCCATGTTGAGTGAGAATGACACCCAGAACATAGTCTGAAGCATGTGTCTCGATCTCAAAGGGGTGTTGTAGGTGTGGTAGTGAAATTATTGGGGTTGAGCATAAGTGTTGCTTCAAATCATCGAACGCTTGTTGTTGGGACCGGCCCACACAAATTTCTCCTTACCACCACCCTTGGTTACTTGGTTGAGGACCCATGCAATATGGGAGAATCCCAACACGAACCTGTGGTAGAAATTGGCAAGGCCCAAGAAGCTTCGAAGCTCAGTGAGTGTGGTTAGGGCTAGCCACTCACAGATGACTTGGATCTTGGCTAAATCCACATGTACACCATGTTGACCAATGATGTAGCCCAGGTAATGGACCCTGTCTATGTCGAAGGAGCATTTTTCCAGCTTGGAGTATAGCTTGTGTTGTCGCAAGGTGTGTAGAACCTGTAGAATATGTTGCAAGTGTTCTTCCCGTCTTGTTGTAAATGAGAATTTCATCCAAATACACCACTACAAAAATATTGGTGAATGGTCATAGGATATCGTCCATCATCCTCATGAAAGTGGCTGGAGCATTTGTCAAACCAAAGGGCATGAACAACCATTCAAAAAGACCTTCCTTTGACTTGAAGGCAGTCTTCCATACATTTGTCTATTCTATCAGGACCTAGTGGTAGACAGACTTCAGATCAATCTTACTGAAGTATTTGGCCCCCGTGAGTTGATTAAGGAGGTCATCGATTCGGGGAATGGGATACCGGTTTTTTACTGTGATTTTATTCAGGTCCCGGTAATCAATGCAGAGTCACCAGGTTCCATATTTCTTCGGTACTAGTATTATTGGGCTCTTGCAAGGTGATGATCTTGGACAGATGTGCCCCTTGTGGATCAATTCTTTGATCTACCACTTGGTCTCTTCATTCTCTAAGAAAGAGTGGCGATAGATTGGCCCATTAGGCAGCAGTTCACCGGGGGTCAGATTGATGGGGTGCTTGACTTGATAGTGCATAGGTACCCCGGTAGGTGAGGAGAAGATATTTGAGTATTCTTCCATGACCTTATCCACTTTCTTTTGCTGTGTGGAGAGGTTGGTCACGAAGAAACTAGATGTGGGTGTGATATTTCGCTCATTCTGAGAGCGAATCACAAAGAAGACAAAATTCCCCATCTGAGGGATGAACTTCCTGCATTGCTTGGTAGAGATCAAGGAAATAACACTAGGTGGGACTGCCTCGGGTATCCTATACAATTTCTTGTTCAAAGTAATGATAACACTGCAAGGCCTAGAATCATATACAACATGGTGTTTCCATAGTTATGGTTGTCCCAAAAGAAAATTACAAATTTCGAGAGGGGAAACATCACACAATATCTCATCTTTGAAGGGCTTGATGTTGTATGACGGGCGACATTGTTGGCTGACGCAAATGTCGCTTCCTTGGCGGAGCCACCCGATGGTGTAGGGTTGTGGGTGCGGCGTTGTCGACAGGGATATTCACATGACAACCTCTGGTGATATGGGGTTCTTCTGGATACTGCTATCAACGATTCAATGCAGCGGGGTACCCTTTACCCACATCTATGAATGAAACAAGCACTCGCCTTCCTCTGGCTCGTCTATTTCCTCGTGTTGGAGCTTGGTTGTAGCAATGGTAGCACCGAGTTTTGTATCAATGATCTTTCTCCGCCTTTCTTGTTTTGACACAGATTCAAAACCCGCATTTGATTCAGATCCTTTCATCTCATCCACCAACGACTGCTTCGAGCAACAATCAATAGTGTTATTCCAGGGGCTCTTATGGAAGTCGCACCACTTCCTGATATCTTTCTTTGTCTTTCCGGTGTCCTTGTTTTCTTACGACCTGGATCGGTTGTCCAGAGGTGGTCCGCATTTTCTCTGTCCGTCATTCTGTGGGTTGGGGCCGCCCTTTCCTGGCTTTTGCTGTGAGGGGATCCCAGGCCCAAATTGTCGCATCTTTTGTTTGAGCTTCTGCTCGATTTTGATGGCATATCGGTAGGCCGTCCCCAAGGATGAGATGTCCAGAAACTCCATTTCAGCCTAGATGTATCTATGCAGCCCATCGTGATACTTGAGCACCATATGTCACTCAAAATATTTGATACCCAGCTTAGTGTGCAAGGTATGGAAGATATTTGTGAACTCGGGCATTGCTTGGTCTCTTTCTTGCGGTCTATTTTGTGTATAGGTCATCATAGCTTCCAACAGGGTATTATTGTTCCTTAATAGCATCCTTGAAGGACTCCCAGGTGACCGTGACTGTAAATAATGAGGGCTCCTCTATTTCCTTATGCTCGCAGAAAGTTTCCCACCAATCTTTGACATGGGGAACGATTTTGAGGAGTGCAAAAGTAATCTTTTCTCTATACGAGAAGTTATGGACGAAGAAATGTCATTCTATCAGATTCAACCATTTGTTTATAGAATTTGCATCTATATGACCTTCAAATATAGGAATATTGAAGTTTATTTGTACCTTGAAGGGGGCAACGCCTCCATTCGAGGAAGATGCATCACCTATTGGTAGTCGCTGAAGGATTTGCGCAAAACTATCCATCATCTCGTTCCTCTGTTGTGTGAGGTCTTCTGCGAGAAACATTTTGAAGGGATCTCTTATCCTGACATCTTTATTTTCTCCCGCCATGAGAGGTCGCTTGGGCGTGAGAGATATTTTTCCCTCAAGACAAACAAGCTCGAGACCCAATTCTTTGTACCATGACCTCATTAGGGACATGCATTAAGAACGACAAGGAGCAGATCGCTCTAATACCACTGATCTGGATTTTATGAGAAGAATGAAATGAATATAGATTATTATCAAAATATGCTTAACACGGAATAACAAATATACAGTAAAATTGGTTTCTATTCAATAAGGAAATAAACTGAAACTGTAAAATGTGGCGGAAAACAAGCTTGCTAGAATGGTGGCGGCTTATCTTTGAGAAGAGATGTCATGGTTGCGCTCATTCGCAAGAAGATGATTACAATGAGGATCTTAAGGCCTTTTTAAAATAAACATGAATGTCAAAAACCCTAGACATCCAAAAACCTAACCCTAGGAGATGAAGTGCCAAAAGTCATGTGGGCCTCGTTTGGGTAAGATGGTACATCAACTTCCCGGGGTCGTAACTTTTGCATACGATCTCCATTTTAGGTGCACGATAGCCCATTGGAAAGGTCTATCCGAGGACTACACATTTTGTTGTTAGAATTTTAATTAGATTATATTCTCACTATGCAGAGTCCTAAAAACATTGTTTAGGGCCTCAAAATGGCCTCGGAAGTCAGAGACCCGAAAACTAGGAAAAAACTGCCAAACTACCAAAATGATTGTCAAGCTGCTAAATTGAAGCTTTTAAGTGACCTGAAACACTAAATTGTCAAACCAGGGTTGGTAAACTTTGAGCTGATACACAGTATGTGCGGGTAAGGCTTTAGTCTCTATCTGAATGCTATCCTTAGAATAAAACACACACTTAT
>ML777334.1:113641-160627 GCA_009831015.1 Picea engelmannii | reverse complement strand
TGAATATGTCCCTTTCCCATAATGATGATATCACATTATTATATGATTCCTTGATCACATGTATAGTCTAGAGTTTTGAACATATTAATCTCTTTGTTGTGATTGGTTTGTGTTGTCGTGATTGGACGACGCAAGAGCATCATGACAGAGCGGGGATCAACAGAGATAAGGAGAGCTTTCATAAAGTAAGTATATCATCCTTCTTCTCTTGTCCATTCAATACTTTAGAACTAGGGAAAGAGTAGTATTCTGTCACTGTTTGTTCCAGATCCAGGTGGATCTGGGGAGATCGGTTCGTGTCCGCACTTACGGATTTATCCTAAAATAGTAGGGAGCTCTAATGATCCTCTGCAAGGATCCATGGGGGGCACTTCAGCTCCCTATAATGCTTTCCCTTATAGAGGGGGTCATATACCTCCTTCGTCCCCTTCACTCGACGGTGCTCACTAACACTTTGTCGGGTCGAACGTAAACTATAGTTCGTTTGGTGCAGGTAGTCAAGGACTTCCTTCTTATAGCATGTCGATAGGTTCAACACCGTTTTCTTTGTTCGACACATTTGGTAACAATGCATTCTCGTCAGTTGTCATCTCGGCCGGGGGCAACATTGGTTATGGACAATAAAATCCTATGCAGGGTATTATTCCTGCACAGGGGGAAAACTTAGGAATTCCTTCCTCACAAGGACTTTGGAATCCATGGTAGGGATCAGTTCCCTTGTCATGGATGTCGACCAGGGGCAACCCCTTCCATAGCCAATGGAACCTTGGGCAAGGCTCAGCACCTATGCCCATCGGATCGGCAAGGGGCAACCCTTCCCAAAATCCTTGGAATGTGACGCAAGTCGAACCCTTTACATCCTATTACGGGAGTCGGTCGATGATGTATCAATAAGCGCAAAATCCCTACGCTGGTCACAACCATGGTTATTACCAGAACCCTGGCCAACAACCCAACTTTTTCTGGAAACCTGGTGCCAGCCAAACTCCAGGCTCCTTTTTCCCTGGTTATAATCAACAACCCAAATTATCGTTTCTAGAAAATCTGCACTTGCCAGACTTGACAAGGTTATTAAACGACCCCGTTTGTCATGATCCACGTTGGCCTGCCATGCCGACCAAGTTGCCTTCGGACATTCCAAAGTTCGATACCAAGCCTAACGAAGATCTAGGCTATCATGTGACTGCCTTCCATTTATGGTGCTCATCCAACTCTTTGTGAGACGACTCAGTCCAGTTGTGTGTGTTTCAACGCACTCTCATCGGGAGTGCTGCAAAATGGTACATTGTGCTCGGTCACTCAAGATACTATTCCTTAAGTGAATTGGAAATGACCTTCTTAAACCATTTCCAATTACCTGTGAGATACGACACCGACACCGAATTGCTGGCCAAATTTGAGCAGAGAAAAGCGGACCATATCTCTGTTCACATCTGAGAATGGAGACGCTAGAAGAGTTGGATAAAAGTTCCAGCCCCACCATCATTCCTGCTTGAGTGGTTACTTAATTCTTTGGTACCCCAGTTATCTAAAGACGTCGCAACCTCGAGGGTCTTTTAAGAAGAAGAAGCAATAATGAGAGCTCAACAGCTAGAGCTGATTTACTCTCAATTTGGTTTACTTTACGAAGTTTTGCTAGATGCACCACGGTCGATACTTGACAAAACCAGATAGAGATCTGGAACACATGCCAAAGGTATTGTAGGTTCAACGCAAACAAATCCTGCTGATCAGTTGTCAAATCAATTGCAACAATTGTCAATATAGCAGACAGCGGCCAACCGGACCACTGGTTCAACTGACCCCCCTACTCAAACGTCGTATGTACATAGTGTGCAATCAACAAACTCAAAGGCCACCCAGCAGCCTAACGGAAAGAAGAAACAATGAAAGAAGGGTAAGGGGGATAAGAAACCTACCAATAATGCTAGCGGGGGAAACATAGAAAAGAAGAAGTTGAAGTATCTGTGTAATCTTTGCATGGAAGACAACCCAACCCACTAGTTCCCTCGGCTTGCGGAGGCCCAGAAGTTATTGGCACAAAAACAGCCTACCGTGTTAACGAATCCATTTCCACATGGGAAAATTTTAACTCAAACCTCTTCGAGCGCGGAAGGGGGCAGTCAGGGACCCCCTCCGTTTGTGAGTATTCCTTCGTCCTCGAATGTGTACATGATGAAAGGTAGCGTTGAATTAACAACTAGGACATGCGACCCATCTCGAAAACCCATCTCTTCCTCTCCATATTGAGAAGACGTTGGGCGAAACAATGACACACATCCCAAATGGTGCGTTCAAGAAATCTTCCCACAACCCAAATGCAAGGGCCGCCCACAACTACTCTGTGGTGGAGGATTTGTCACAAACCCCTTGTGTGATGTCTACTTTGGAAGTCCTCTAGAGTTTCCCTTCCCAGAGAAAGGCTTTGTTAGTTGCCTTAGGATCTCCTAAGACTTGTAATCCAGGAATGATCATGCTTGATACGACCGACTTAAAACCTCATCTTCCTTACCATGTGGTGTTTTAGATAGTAGTGGCTTACACCACAAAAAATTTTACTTGGAACATTTTTTGCATGGTGGTTGATGAGGGTGCCTCGACATGCATGATGTCTTTAGCATGTTGGAAGGCCATTGGCCAACCCGTTTTGTCTCCGTCACCTACTCTTCTTACCGCTTTTGACGGTCATTCGTTCCGACCACATGGAATCATCCCCTCTTTTCCTGTGCAGTTAGGGGGGAAGACCATGTGCATCGAGGTTGAAGTGGTCGATGTGTCTCTCAACTACAATCTCTTGTCAAGAAGGAGTTGGAACTATGCTATCCAAGCAGTGGTCGCGACAATTTTTCGGGTCTTTTTGTTTCCACACGAGGGTCGGATCGTGTCCATTGATCAGTTATCCTTCTCTCGTCCTGACCCTTCATGGGGGGTATCCATGGTCCCGATGATTGATAACCCTCAGCCCGACATCGTCAATGTAGGGATTGGTTTGTGCCCACCTTTGATGGGTACTTTCGATTAGCCGCTTCCGACCGACAATGTCTATTACATATCGACTGTCCCTGACTAGCCTAGGGATGAAATCTTTCAAATCTCGTCATTTCGCACGAATTACTTTAATGATCTATGGAATCTTCCTTCCCCATCAACTACGATTAAAGGGACAGGGCACCATGGCATGGCCATGCCTTTGTCTGCGGAAAAAGTTGCGTACTATATAGTCCAACAATCTTTCGTCGACCTCGATCTGACTCCCGCACAAGAGTTAGATCTGGTTCTCGAGCCTATTTGGGCTCAAGGTTCCCTTGTCGATACTAATTCTTTAGACTTAGTCTTGCCCTCAGACGAGGCAATTATTGAGGCAATGACTAGTCTAGACATACCCTGAGATGATCTCCACCACCGATCTTATTTTCTCCCAGAGTTAAGAAGAATTGAAGCAAGAGAATTCAATCTGACTATGAATGGAGATAGGGCTTATCCTATCAATCCTTTGGATAGGCACGTTGTTTACGCTGAAGGAAATATGGCAACCATTGCTAAAACGATACCTATTGATATCTCCAGAATCCCTAGTGTTGTGGAGAATATCTTCATCGGAGCAGATTTCTCCCCCGAGGAGATTCGAATCTACACGGATTTATTTAAAGAATTCTGCGACGTGTTTGCCTGGTCTTATGAAGAAATGTCAGGCATAGATCCAAGAATCATTGAACATGAAATCACGACATATCCTGATGCCAAGTTGGTCCAGAAGAAGCTTCATCCAGTTAATCCCAAGAAAGCAGCAGTTATTAAGGCTGAAGTAGAGAAACTACTCAAAGTTGGTTTCATCTACCTCGTTCAGTCGATTCAATGGGTGTCAAATCTCATGCCAGTCAACAAAAAGCAGGGTATGATTCACGTATGTACGGACTTCCATGATTTGAACAAAGCTTGTCCAAAGGATAATTTCCCCACGCCTTTTATTGACCAGATAGTTGATGAATGCGCAGGGTGCGAGGCTTTTTCTTTCATGGATGGTTTTTCGGGATACAATCAAATACAGATCAAACCCAAATGCCAACACAAAACTGCTTTCATTTGTCCGTGGGGTACATTCACTTATCGGAAGATGCATTTTGGTCTGAAAAATCTTGGAGCTACTTTTCAACGGGCCATGTCTTTTTCTTTCCACGACCTCAAACACGTAGTCAAGGCTTATCTTGATGATTTATCATCACGGTCTCATAAGAGAGTTGACCATCCATCACACCTTCGACTTAACTTTGACCGATGTTGCTACTATCGAATTCACTTGAATCCAAACAAGTGTAGTTTTTGCGTAACATCGGGTCATTTGCTTGGTTTCATAGTTTCCACAACATGGATCATGGTCGATCCTCTAAAGGTTAAGGCGATAGTTCAGTTGCCTCCCCTGTGCACAATCCCTCAGCTTCAGAGTTTACAGGGAAAAGCGAACTTCTTGCGGCATTTCGTCGCAAACTATGTCGAGATCACAAAGGGTTTCATGTGTTTACTGAAGAAGGGCGTTCCTTTTCATTGGGACGAAGGCGGTCAGCACTCTTTCGAAGCGTTGAAACACGCCCTCACGTCTACCCATCTGCTTCGGCCACCCAATTATAATAAGGATTTCTTATTGTATGTGGCCACTGCAGAGTCGACCATCAGCATGGTATTGGTTCATGAGGATGATTTTCTCTCAGAATATGTGATCTATTACTTGAGTTGAGGCATGGTTGGACCGAAACTCAATTATTCCCACGTTGAAAAACTTGCGTTGGCATTTGTTCATGTTGTCCAGTGGTTTCGTCATTACATCTTGTTTCGCAAGACCACCATCATTTTCGTTGTGAATCCATTTCAATATGTGTTGAAACGACATGTGATCGGTGGAAAGATCAGTAGATGGATAGTTATCCTCCAAGAATTAGACTTGGATTTTGTCTCGGTGAAATCCAAAAAGTCGTTGGTCTTCGTGGAACTCATTTCGGAACTTCTGGTCGAATCAGGTGATGTTATACCCGAGGAGTCGCCTGTCAAAGGAGACATGTTTTTTATCGCGTCTTCGAACCCCTGGTATGTAGATATACTAGTCTATCTCCAGACTTTGAAGTGCCCCACCTCTGCTTCTCATGATGAGCGTCGTCGTATACGCCATCAGGCCAAGAACTATCTCATACTCGAGGACACTTTGTATCGTCGAGGTGTAGATTGCATCCTTCGTCGGTGTCTCACTCATGAAGAAGCGAAAATCATGCTTAATGATTACCACACAGGATCATGTGGCGGTCATTTGTCTAGGTTGGAAACAACCCAAAAGATTCTATGAGCCGGTTACTTTTGGCTAACATTAGTCAAAGATTGTGTTGAATCGGTCAAGAAGTGCCACCCGTGTCAGATCTTCTCTCGGAAGATGAGGGCACACCCCGCTCCAATGTTTCCCGTCATCACAGTTGGTCCCTTCACCAAGTGTGGGATTGATTAGGCTACATCCAACCCCCCTTCCGCAAGGGGTCACCGTTATATCATTGTAGTAGTAGACTACTTCACTAAGTGGGTCGAAGCTATGCCAACGTTTAAAGATGATGGTGAGACATCAACTCTCTTTTTGTTTAACCAGATAATAGCAAGGTTCGACGTCCCGAGAGAGATTTTCACTGACCATGGTAGTCACTTTTAGAAAAAAATGATGTCTGAGTTAATGTCAAATCTTGGGTTGAGGCAAGAACATTCATCACCCTACTACCCACAAGTGAATGGTCAGGTGGAAGCTATGAATAAATCCCTTAAAACTATTCTACAACGAACGATCAATTCGACCAGGTCAAATTGGAATTTGATGTTGTACTCGACACTATGGGTCTACCGAACATCTGTTAAGACTGCAACCGTTTTCTCACCTTTTCAACTCGTTTATGGGCTGGAAGCAGTCTTGCCTATAGAGTGCCAGATCCCCTCTCTAAAATTGCCCGCCCAATAATTGCCAGACACTTCACCGCTTGAAGAGCATTTATTATATCTTGAGCAGTGTCAGGATGCAGCCTTGGCTAATGAGGCTCACAAACAAAAATTCAAGTGTCAGTATGATCGGTCTGTCCATCCTCGGATTTTCTCTGAAGACGACCTTGTCCTAGTCTATGACCAAGATAAGGACCCCCTGGGGGCAGGCAAGTTCAAACCCATGTGGGTTGGACCTTTCATCGTGAAGGAGGTTCTAAAGAAGGGCGTTTATCCTCTGGTGGACTTTGAAAGAAATGCATTGGTAGAGCCTACAAATGGGCTCTACCTCAAGAAGTATTACTTGTAGGTGGGTCACCTTGGGTGACTTCTTGTAACATATGTATAGTTCTTGTACATTTTTTCAAGCCTTTGTCTTTTTGGTTTTATGGACGTGTCATTTTTTATGTCATCTTTTTCACTGTGGCAGATGTCAAGTGAATCAAAGGTGTTTGTTGGGTTTGCGGACGGTGCTAGTCGGCACACTTGAAGGCTTGCTTCCGCAATTTGGGTGATTTTCACACCTCAGGGCTAGTTGTTATCTTCAAGAGGTATCTGTTTAGGTGATGCCATAAACAATGTCGCTGAATACAGTGCAGTTTTAGAGTTGCTTCATGACGCTTTGTCACATGGTATCTCTCACCTCTGGGTCTACTTAGATGCTCAGCTGGTTGTGTCTCAGTTAAACGGGGTTTACCGCATTTATGATACTACACTACATCGATGGTTCCTTAGGGTATGTCTCTTAGAACGAAGCTTTGATTACATTATGTATATCCATGTTCCTAGGAGATTGAATCAAATCACAGATACTCTAGCTAATCATGTATTAGATTTCCATATTACACACATGTAAGGAAAAGCGCACACGCACATGTAAATACATTTTTAAAATAGATGTAATCCATAAGACGTAAAAAGATGTAAAATATCCATATATATATATCAACAATATCAGAGTACATGGGTGGGCGCAAGCACCTCAAAAATATGTCCAGTAAGAGTCGTGGGGATTATGCCCTCAAAAATTTACAAAAAGTGCTCTCGACATGTAAGTAGTCCAGCCTAGCTAAGGGTGGGGCATGTTGGCCCTGCCATAGTGAACAATGATGTTTGCCAAACGCCGGAAGAGATGGACCCAGGTCCGTAGCTCCCCAACTGCGTAAGGTTGCATTGACGGTGGGAGATCCTCGATCTCCGCCATAGAGACTGTACGAGTGAGTGCGGTGAGGTTCCACTCTACCCGTCTCAATACTCTCTCAGCCTCTCACATATGTGGGTGGCTGGAGACCCCCNTGTTTTTCTATTAATCCCCCCCCCCACCCACATATGTGGGTGGCTGGAGACCCCCCTACTGCTATTGCTGGTCCGGCGGCTGCAACTGGTCCTGCCTTTGGTCGAGGACACCGCCTAGTCTTCGAGAAGTCTGTTGGATGCACTGGTCCCACATCTGTACATAACAGATACATAAGTGTCATATACCCTGGTATACAAAAAAAAATGATATATATATAAATACATAAAAATTAAATAACTTTGAAAAGAAAAAACTTACCCATCTCTCCTCCCTCGGCTCCGGGAGGTACAGGCATGTCAGGATCCCTATAAAAATTGATCTCGGCATAGGGGTAGTCCTCTATTGCCAGAATCTGTCGTGATCACCAGTCAAAAAATTTATTATCGAAGGCCTCAATGGTCCTCCCTCCCCCCCATCGTGGAAACAACACTGCCCATCTGCATAGCACTGGGAGAGAGGCCTTGTGCCCTCGTATAGTCTCTCGAGGACAGAGACTGGGTACACTCTCGAAGAAAAAGGAACACAAAACAGTCCCAAACCCGAAGTTTCGGTGCTCCCGTATCTGACACTCTGTTAGCTGTCTCTTCATGAAATCCAGCATGGTTGTACTCCAGTCGAAAATCTGTGCATTTAAGAATTGTACTACACAATGCATGTGCACCCGGGAAGCCTGATGAAAAGTCGTGGATCCAGTGATCTACCCAATGAGTAGAACTATCACTTTGAGTGATAGGTTGTTGATCTTATGTATAGGCACCTAAGAACCTACTTTCTCAGTACCAGCCTCACAATGGAGTCCAATCAACTCCTCAATGTTGTGAGGCCTGGGGGGGAAAGTACACAAGTTGACTGGATCCCCTCTCCTCAAGAGACCAGTCAGGAAGTAAATGTCTTCAGTTTTTGGAGTCAACGATGCCCCTCGAGCATGAATGCCTCTGCATCAGGATGCCAGTAATCTATCAAAGCATTCAACAACCTGGGTTGTGCCCTCATAAATGGACACTTGAAGAACTTTAACAACCCGCATTGTGATAAAACAATGATAGCAGCAGGGTCCTCTGAGAACAAAAAATCAATTTCTTCATGCTCCCTCTCTCTCCAATGAACATACATCCTGCAAAATGCCAAATTTTGGAGAGTTAACTTTTTCCTTTTCATTTTTTTCCACTTATTTGAGGGTGTACGCAGGTTGTCTTGGCGATAGTCGTGTGTGCACGCAGGAAAATTATCTTCTGCCTGCGTGTACATGTGAGTTGTTCTTGGACAACCCGCATACATGCAGGTCCGACCTCTTTAAAGGTCAGTGTCCCCCCAAAAATAAAAAATAAATGCAAAAATGAAGGATGGAAATGCAAGAGAGGCTAGTTTGTACTTACTTGGTCCAAGCGGAAGTTCGTTTTGTCCACTGAAGCTCCCGGAATCAACTCTTTCGACAAAGGGGTGTTTTTTTACTTTTGGTCAATTCTCAAGTTACAATAGTGATAATGAGCTGCCAACATTCTATTTATAGACTTTTTGGCCCCTTTTTGTCATTTTTTGGACCCTTTTGTCATTTTTTTCTAGCTTGAAAATCATTTACTATGGTTCTTGAGTTTCTTGGGGGATGTTACGATAAATGTTACTTTGGGTATTTGCGATTTTTTTTTTAGAGTTGGGTCATTCTTAAAGGTATTTTGGTAAAAAGTCGTTTTTCCAACTTTGTGCACATAAGATAGGATTCCACCTCCACTTGTTGCAACTCGTTTTCTTTTTCGCTTTGCCATAGGACCGATCCCACTGAATTGCAACACAGAACCCTCACTCCTTCTCTAGAAGTGTCGTAATTTAGTGGTAGAGCCTACTTTCACATGGATTCCCTAGGTAGATCCTGGTTTCATTTTAGTGTCCATGCCATCACTAATGACTATAGGCTCGGGAGTCCTTATTAGTTTTTCCTGACTACGAGTTTGAGCCTCATTTGCATGATTCATTATCACTCTTGACCTCACCCTCGGGACTCCCAAAACACAACGGGTCTTATTTTAAGCCCTTTTCAGACCCTCTAAACATGAAAAGATTGTCGAGCGATATTGTTTCCCTTCACGCTTGCCAAAATAAAATTCGAAGGCACGTCTATCCGGCGGTAGTTTACCCCTTTTTCGGTCTGGATGGTCAAATGTACGAACAAAGGTACACTCTAGGAACTTCGTTTCACTAGAAGAGTATTCTCAGGTATAAGTTTACCCCTTTTTCGGGCCTGAGGGACTAAATTTATGAAAAAGGAACCCCCACAGAGTCCATAGTTAATCTCTTTTCAGACTCCCTAAAATTGAAAATATTGTCGAGTGACCTTGTCTCTTAACACTCGTTAAATTGGTCAAGAAGAACACCCCTTGCAGAGTCCATAGTTAAGCTCTTTTCAGAATCCTTAAATATGAAAAGATTTTCGAGTGATATTGTCTTTATCACACTCATTAAAATGATTTCGAACCGACGTTTGTTCGGTTTAGTTTACCCCTTTTTCGAGCCGACTAGACTACCTTCGAAAAAGGTACCCTAGTGGAGTCTCCTTTTATGCTTTTTCAGAATCTCTAAAAATGAAAAACCACCGATCTTATCTTCTCTGGGCTCATTAAAATTACATTGAAGGACGTTATCATTGTGTCTTATTAATCACATTTTCATCCCTGTGTCTTTGGCCTAATGTCGACTCCATGTTACTCTCAACTTAACCATTTGAAGCATGTCTTATACGCAAGCCTTGTAGCACTTTGCCTCTGCGTCTTGACACCTTGACCCATGGAAGATTTTTCCCAAGTGTCCTTTTCCTGCATATGCCCCCTTGCTCTGAGCATCAATGTGTTCCTTGAGCTTGGAACTAGTATGTCTGCAACACTCGATCCTCCTTTGTAACGTAGCATTCTTTTTTTCTTTTTCAAGCTCCCCAAAATTATTGAAAAAGACAAAAAAACCAAATATACCCCAAAAAGAGAAAGGGAAAAGTATTTTCTTTTTGTTAACAGCACAATGAGTCGCCCTTGGACAAAGCACATCCTTTTGTTTGTTCGTCAAGCCCTAGGATTCAATATGACATTAGGAAGTTGTTCTCGCTACATAGAGTTGTGTCCTCCTCTGTTTGGTTATCCTTCCAAACATTTGGAGAGTTCGCATTGCCTTCTGCATCGTGAACTTATGTCAATTCCATGCTGCCTAAGTCTCATCTTTTGTCATGCTTTTGTCCAAGGGAAGTTTTACTAAACTTGATTCAGCCCTTCTACAGTTTGTCTCTTGTCCTCATGCCCAACCACCCTGAAAGATCAATCAAGTCCTTGTTTGAAATCAATGAAGTTCTTTGCCTGATCATCAAGATCCTCTTGTCTGTTCTCGACGAGTCGTCGAATACCTCTGGGTAGTGAAGTCATACACTGATATTACACTCCTACCCGAGTTTTGAAGATTTTGAAATTGTTGCTCGAGCTCTGAAGACCTCATCTCTAGCCATTAGGCATCATTGGCTTCTTGAAGATGGATACTATACATGTATATCTTTTGATTTTGAGATGTAGATATGGTGTGTACTGCTCGTGGCTGCACTTTATATAGTTATATGACATGGATCTGCAGTGTATTTTATTGGCAGCCGTTATTTTATTTCATCCCGAGCACAGGTATGACCACCTCAGTGAGACAAATTGTTATTTTGCAGATGACACCTTCCGAACTCTTGTCCCTGGGCTCACTCGCTCCATACATTGGTGAATATTTGTAATGTATTTTGGCCATCATATGCTTTTCTGACCTGACACATTTGGGGGCATCTGTTATAACCCTAAACTGCACCAAACATGCATACCTAGCATCAGGCCATCTTACTTGCTATCTTTTCCAAGCCATCATTGAACAAATCTTCTAAAAACCATTGTTTTGAAGGTGTACGCGCCCTACACCACTACTTCCCACGTACACACGCTTTTTGCACCACTACAGCTCGCGTACACTCACAAAAAATCGTGAAAAATGAAAATTGAATATGGATACGAGTTTCTGGGTCGTTACTTAACCGTTTGACCGCCCATAGCCAGTCACCCCAACCGTTACTATCTCTTTTGGCCTATAAAAGAAGGTGTTGAGGCCCCATTCCAAAAAGAAGCACGAGAGCATGGAAACTCTGCCCATTTCAATATTCCCCCTTTGCCCCAATATTTTTCAACCACATTGTGAGTTTGAGCCAGAATTCCTTCTTCCTCCTTTGCAAATCCTTGCCATTTTCCTAGAGAGAACTGAAGAGGAGAAGAACACGTGGAAGCAGTTGGTGCATGGTGAAGAGGAGCCTAGGACCAAGTTCGAGGAGCAGTGTCGGTCTCATGTTGTAAATGACTTTTGTGAGATTAATATAAAGAAGTATTTTTTTCGTCCTGCCAAATGACGTCTTAAATCTTTATGATTTGTTTACATTTCTTGGTTATGATATCTAACCCACTAATCCATACATAGAATGCATGCTTGTAGTTTCTTGTTTGTCTTTTGGTGAATGCAGGTCAGCCTTAGGAGGAGACTTGCAGTCAGGAAACAACCGAGTGCAAAGGGATTGACACCGGACGTGGAGTTTAAGGTAGGCCTATCGGATCCCTGTACTTTGTCTTTTATGTATGATTGTGGGATAATGTCGGGATAGTTGATAAAAAGTAGGAAACTTTAGATGGTTAGCTCTACCTACATTTTAGAACCATGGTGTAGTCCGTAGAGGGGTTTTCTCGCTATCGAAATCACTTTGACCAAATAACAATTTCTGTGCAGTTAACTAGTTATTTGTTCATAATAAACTATCCAACACATTTTCACCACATGAAAACATGTATTCCACACAATTTGTAAGGGATTTTGTTCCTGTCATTTACATTCTTTGCATTTTATAGCAATTTTTTTAACATTACCCATTTGCAATCTGTAAACCATCAAAATCAACCACTGCCAATACATTACTTCAATCAACAAATATACTCCAATTCATATTTCCAAAAATAAAAATGAAGTCACAGTATCACTGCCATCGGGTTTGTCACTTTGAATGCAATGACATTCATTAAATAAATATAGGCAGTCACCCAATAATCAAGATCAAATTGCCAAAACCGAATTGATAATTAAACAGACAACAACCACCATTCAAACACAATATATGCACCGAATAATACAATCATGTAAGTGTAACTCCGTCATTGTGCAAGCCCAATCTAATGTGACTGTAAAACTGGACCACCCATCCAACTGACGAGGTACCAACACAGCCTATCTCAACAAATGGTCGGGTTGCAACAAATATGTTTAAAACCCTGTGGGTATTCCTGAGTGTGAAAAAAAAAAAAACCATCTATGTTATACACAGTGCACAACCAACAAAACACCACGATGGAACATTTCCACTTAACACACAACCACACAGTCATGGAAATAACTCAACCATCATGTTGAGCCCTCAATTTAATACAATATTGCTTCGATTTAGTTACATTGTAATTGACTATGTTGTGCAACCCAGGCTTATACAATCGAACAAATATAAGGATGTAGTGGATATATTCTCTACAGTGATCTGGCTCAATAGTCATTCAGCCCCAAAGAAAACCATAGTGACCATGCCCATTATTTCATTTGCAAAACACCATGCACACATGCGATATGCATGAGCAACATCAAGCCTTTGTAACCAATGCTAGCTAATCATCCAAATAATTATTAGTGCAATTACCAGTGACTGTGTATTAACCAAACAATTCGTCATTGTTGTAGAAAATCAATCAACCGAACTAGCTGTGGTAACTGCACATACCCATGCATCAATTTTAATCAGGGGCGGATGCCTTCTCTATTAACAACACTGAGTTATTAACATAAGGAGGGTGACTATATACTTCGAAAGTATAATTGGCAATGTAGGGTTTATCTTTTTTATCACAGAGGTAGTAACTAAATGCCAAACCAACACGACTACCATATGAACAACTGGGCGAATGTGTATTCAAAGTAATCGACCATATATTCAATCCACAATAACCCGTAGTAACCTGACAGGCCCGACAGTTTCCTCTACAGAACTCCAGACTGGGGATTAAGGGTTTGCTAAGTATCCATCACAGGAGGAACAGAGCCAACTCCTCGTAATGGTGAAGCTTCAAGGCCAAAGGTGTACACACAAAGAGGGCTATGATTTGTTTGTGGATAGGAAAAAATTCCATGACAGGGGCCATAACAGGAGGTGAGACTTTAACTTGGTGTGGAAAATGTGATTTAACGCATGTAGGGTATAACCCTCGTTCCTTTCAATCAAACAACTACCACACAGAGGTGAAGACAGGGCCGAGTAAGAACAGGAAAACCCACTTCGTGACCACTAGTGGTGAAATCAACCAACTACCCATATGTACAATGCATGGTGATACTAACGCTTCAGTCATTAAACCCCATAAAAACCCACATACTGGATACAACAATGCAAAAACATGAGGATAGCCCACCAAGACCAACAAGGATCTTCTAAGTAAATCAACAAGGATAACAAAGATTTCTTGTGACTACTAACGCCCTAGGATAACCAGTAATGATATGACTTCAACCTCATTTCAAAGAGAATCATCAACATTTCATTCACAATCACCATTTACACAGTGGCAATACTTAAGGAGAGCACAACTAATACACTTGAGCCAATATCCATTTCATAACCCGAGTAGATTCATGAAGGGCCAAAAAAAGAACATACCTGCAATCAAATGTCTTAAGACGCGAGTTGGCCAAGCGGTTCCTCCCTACTGAGAAATCAGAGCATAACCACAACAATAATGTTTGGAAGATAGCATGACTATGGTGGCATCCAACGATAAGGGTAAAGGCGATGTGCAATAAATGCACATCACTTACCTACTTTAAGTTCATTCAATTCTTAGTACGTGCCAGCTACTAATCCAACAAAGCATCCACCTTGAACCAACAACCTTTAATTTCCAAGAGCGCCACCTGTATCACATATTACCATCTTTATTATGCATAAATGCATACCAACTATGTTATATACAACCTTGATAACTCTCATGGCTATCCTATGTTAGCTAGGATTTTCCACAATCCTTTTCAATGCAAATAGTATAGCATGTTAGCATAGGGCAGTTCCTTCTTTTAGCTTCTTTCCATTTGTTATTACTAATATGTGTTTGTTGCAAGTGTCACAAGTAATAGATCCAAGAACAGTCAACTATGATAACCATGAAATATTCGGTGTTACTTGATCTTGGAACAGCAAGGGAGCCCTGTATAATATGCCTGATCCATTATCCAATAAAACAAGATATCATCAACCATGAAAGTAATGTCGAACAGTAACATACCATCGAATAAACATCAAACTTGATCTCCAATCTACGAGGGGGTCCCACCTACTAGTATTATTTAGCTTTTATAATAATAGGCTTTAGCAACACTTTGCGAACCAAACTTCATTGCAAATTTAATCGTCAACACACACTTGATGAGTGAATGAGTGAGTGAACAAATGAGGCACTAGCCTCCTTTATTTATACTGGCTAGCAGGCGCTGGAAACGTGTCTCGTCACTGAGCAAGGCCAACTTCTCTTGTTAGTGGTTAAAACCACTTTAATTAGGCTTGGGTATCGACTTCTTAATTAGCATAATATAGTTAGGGTTTGACCAATCCACAAAAGGGGATTTGGTCAATTACAATGCCTGACATGATCAATCCACAAAAGGGGATTGATCTAATTAATAATGACTCAATAATAAATAGAATACTCTTTGCAGTTACCATATTTCAACATCCATCCCACTTGGCACCCCCTGACATCCCCTCTTGTCCTTTACATTGCCTTCATTCATCATAAATCATACTCTGGTTTTACTCCATGGTTGTCTCTTCACCCTCTTAATCATTTCCTAATCTTCCACTTTTATTTCTCCCTGAAAAAGTTGTTATCACATATTTGTGATTATTGTAGGTGGGTATGCATTTGGGCAATTCAAATGTATGTTGGATAGTTGGTTGTCATTGAATGACGATATAAGGTGTTTGCATTGGTCATGTGATGGTTTATATCATGATTTTTTCTTGACAATCGTTGTGCATAGCTTATGAAGGTTGTATGGCATATCATGTGACTATGCATTATTGAATGTTGAGTCAAGAAGCATGTTGGGGAATGAATTATTATCTTAGGTTTATAAGAACCTTGGTGATCGTTGATTCTTATTTCTAATCAATGCATATCATGTCAAATGCATGAGCTTGAAGACATTAAACCCTAATCCTTAGGATTGTCATCTTTGAAAGTGAATAACCCTCCATAAAGGAGATTCTAATTGATTATTATGGTGAGTCGGTTTGATGTACTTTAGAGACATATTTAGTTTGTGAAATAAATTATTATATTTATGGTGATTTGGTAATTCCATTGATACATAGTTTTCATGATTTTGGAAATGTCTATGTTGCACATTTTGAATGCTAGTTTCTAATTAATTGTAAATCATCTCTTAAAACTTTAGCTATGAAACTTGACTTGTTATGACTACTCAGTTCGCACATAGATAATTTATTTTAGGACTGAAATAATGCTAAACTCTGTCATTATATTTAAGAGGAAGGGTTTTGGGAAATGTTCTTATATTGTGGAATTTTTTTACATACCACTACCATCATTGAATTATTAGACCAACAAACCCTATTTTGTTGTTGGTATAGAAAGTATGTTGCAGGTTCCTACCCCGCATTTTTAGTACACTGCAGGCATAGAGATAAGTCTAGGTATGGTAAATACTTCCATATCTTTCCATGTAATTACTATTTTATTTTTGTAGTTCTTAAATCATATTTCTACTGGGTATTTTTTCAATGTCACAGGATGGTTAGCAACTATGTTGACTCTTGAAATCTTCCTTTATAGTGTTTATTAAGTTGAATTAAGCTCCATATTGAATGAGACCTTATGGACCTAGCTTGGAGATTTCTGGCATTAGTATTAATTACATTACATCCCAAGAAATTGATGAGACCTTCTCTCTCCCACTTATTTAGTTGTTATCATATTTCTACCTTGGACATTTTTGCTTGACTCGGGGCATGACACTAACCCTCATTTTACAAACAACTATTGGAACTCTACATTGTATCACTTGTGCTTCAATAAGTACATGTATTTCTCTCTTTCCCCACTCCCTCTTTCATTTTTATCTTAACATTTACTTTCATAGTCTAGTTTTTATTCTATTTACATGGTCATTGGAATTAATTACATCTTACATTTCTTAGTCTAGCTACTATCTGCCTTTCATGGTATTTAGATTTATATATGTCTTATTTAATTGTTTAGTTGTCGCTTTAATTCCATAGGAGTTAAGCTTTCTTATCTCTAATCCCAACATTCTTTCTTGGATATATATATTTGCATCTTACCCTTTCTTTTCTCTTTGCCTTCAACTTGCTTGATTATCATATCGCTTGCTAGGGTCCCTATAGATTTGTTTTGTGTTGATTATCAGGGCATGTAAACCTTCACATGAAGAGTGGGAATTAGGCCTTAGTTGGTGAACAATCCCTCATGATGACAAGACAATGGTCATGCAACATGTGTTAGTAGGCGTCTTCCCTCCCTCGTGCATCATTTCCTTGATATTATTGTCACCTTTAATTCTTTTTGTCTTCCATTGCCTTGCCACTTTCTTTTCCTTCCTTGTAACTCACTACTTTTTCATCTCATGGATAACAAATTCTACAAGGAGGAAAATATGTAGTGTATGGATTTCACATTCTAGTAATCACATGAGCCTACCCACTAAAAAGTTTCATGGTGTGACCCACTTCAGTGCCATGTTTACACATGAACCGCTAGATGATGACTCTATTACCTCGTGTCCTTCATTACAAAGACTATTTATTGTTGGATTACTCACCATTAAGTCACCTTATCCTAGGCTAGATTTTTAACCACTTTTGTATGTTTGCTACCTAAGTGGGGTTCACCTATTTCCTTCTCCCATGCCTTTTGTTCATAAAATAATGTATATCCACAATAGGTCAAGCACCTTAAAACAAACAGTCACAAATGGATCAAGATCAGTTCACCAATGTTTATGTAGTTATAACCCTCAAAGGGGGAAACAATTCATGGCCCAAACCAAACATGCCACTTGAGGTAATTGATTAATTCAAGAATAGTTTACATGAACATCTCTTAGTTTGATCATCAACAAATGACTCTCCATGCTCTTTAAATAAAGATAATGGACTAATCGGGTGTTAAGCTATGGATCAAGTGTTTTTAATAATGAGGAGATGTTTGAATTACTATATCACTCAAGTGTAGGACATGAATGTGACCATAAGATTGGTAAAGTACAAAAGTGCACTAAAGAAACACACCAAAAACATAGTTTAAGCTAACATTAAATTAGACCAAGTTAATCTTATCTAATTCCCAGTATCTACATATCTTAACACCCCCCTTTAAGAACAACTTGGGATATGATTGAAGTATTTAAAAAGTGACAAAAGGAGAAGGAAGGAGGCATTAGAGTTTGTCCCCCATTAATGAGGACTTCTTGAACTCTTAACATATAATGAAGTTTTAAGAGCTTACTTTTGTGAGGGGCTTTATGAAAATGTCAACAACTTGATCATTCGTATGACAATAGATCACTTCAAGGGTGCGCTTCTAAAGAAGCTTATGAATGAAGTGCACATATAACTCAATGCATATGCTGCACTAATGTTGAGCTAGTTCCTTTGTGATTGGAATGGTACTTTGATTTTCATGCCAGAAGGTGGTCAAATGCTACTACTAGAATCCAAACTCTAAAAGAAGTTATCTAAACCAAAGAGCTTCTTGACTCACACAAACTATTGCTCGATACTCAACTTTTGTGAAAGAAATAGAAAGGGAATTTTGTTTCTTGCAATCCAAGTGACAGGGTCGAAACCAAGGTTAAAAACATTTAATGTAGTATACTTTTGATTATCATGGTCATTGGTCCAGTGGTAATTAGTAAAACAAACCAACATAGGAGATCCCCTTGAACTCTGTTGGATACCAAACTAAATTGTACCTGGTGTATATCTAAGTGTCCTCTTTTTGCTTTCCAATGGATTTTGTGGGGTTCTTGCATGTACTAGGTAATGAGACCAACAAAAAGGGATATGTCAAGGTCAATATCAATTAAATGCAAAAGGATGCCAACTAATTGTTGGTATAAAGTATCTTCAACTTTGGGTGAGGTGTAGGTGGTAGAAAGTTTAATTGTAGACTGAAAGGGATATGGGTTGGGTTTATAATGGTCCATGTGAAAGAGGTGAAGAAGGTCGTGTGCATACTTAGTTGGGAAAGTGAAATGCCTTCCCTTATTTACAAAACTTGGAGACCGGGAAAATATGGTCGTCGCCTTAAGTCTATAATTTCAAAGTTCTTATTAAGGATGGATTTCAAACAGGGTATAAGTTTGGGTTCATTACTAGTGAGTATAAGGTCATCAACATAAAGTACAGGTATGAGAATATGGTAAGCTACTTTATTGGTATAAACAATAGGGTCAAAGTGGAAGCTAGAAAGTCAAAGTCAAGAAGGAATCAATCCATTTTTTCATACCAACCCTAAGGAGTTTTCTTGAGGCCATAGAGATATTTCTTGAGGCAACACAAATGGTACTAAAGTCGCTTTGAACAAATACAGAAGGTTGTTCCATATAAATTTCTTCTTGTATATCTTCATGCAAGAAAGTAAATTTAACATCCATTTGATGGACATCCCATCGATATGAAGTTGCAAGGGAAAGAACAAGGTGGATGGGATTCATTTTGGGAATGGAGGTAAATATTTCATTGTAGCCAACATCTTCTATATGTGAAAATACTTTGGAAACTAATTAATCCTTGTGTTTGTTAACATTGTCATCTATTACATACTTATTCTTATAGACCCATTTGCATCTGACAAGTTTTTGTTCTTTCAGAAGAGGGACTAGATCCCAAGTATCATTTTCCATTAAGGAACAAAATTTCTCCTTCATTCAGGAATCACATTATGGATGGCCATAAGCTTCTTTAAATGTTTTTGGATTAGGAATATTTGAAACTTGAGCCAAAAGAGAAGAGGCTCACTGGAACCGTGAGCATGTATATTAGTGATCAACGATTGCTTCCCTTGTTGTATAGATTTACTGAGGAAACTATGGAGTTATGTAGGTTTAGGTTCAATAGACTCACATGGAGGATGAACCTAAGTAGGCACAATGTTGTTTTCATCATCAATATCATTATCTGAAGAAGAAGAATGATTCAGAATAAAAGTAGAAGGTTTAGAAGAAGAGAAAAAGTCAGTATAGAAGGAGTAAAAAGAGATGGCACATGCGCCAAAGATGCCTTGCTAACCAAAGATGGCATAGCCACTGAATTAGGCACAGAAGCTAAGAGACCTTCATAAAAATTAACAACTCTTCTAACAAAACTTGCATTATATTAGGTATAAGAAGGTGATAACATTTTATATCCTCACTTATGACTTCTACATTGTAAGGATTTCCCTTTTTCTTCAAGAAGGTGCACCTATCCTTCATAGCCAAACACACAAAAGTGGATTACATCTAGTTTTATGTTAATCCATGCTTCTTTGGGTGTTATATTTTTTAAAAGCCTTAGTGGGAGTGTACTTAACTATGTGTTTTTCACAATTAATGGTTTATGCCCAAAAATGAGGATTGAGTTCTTGATATTGAAGCATATAATTAGCCACTTCCTTTAAGGTTTAATTATTTCTCTCAGTGACACCATTTTGTTGTGGTGTGTATGGAACAATGTGTTGCATCTAGATACCCTATGTAGTTTTTAAGTGTTAAACTTCATTTTGACATATTCACCTCCATTATGTGTTCTTATCTTTTGAAGTTGATGTCTAGATTGGTTTTCTACATTGGCCTTAAAGGCCAAAAACATGTCAAGAAATTATCTTTTAATTTTTAAGAAGTAAACCCAACTACATTTAGAGAATTCATCAATTAAGGTTATAAAATACTTAAACCCAGAGAAAGATGTAGAAGGAAGTGGACCACACAAATCACTATGCAGGAGCTGCAAAGGACCCTAAAGCGTGCCAAGAGGCATTCTTGTCAAAATTGTTTTGATGATGTTTTCGTAGAATACAAACTAAACAAACACCACCCCCACAAGAAACAAGAGGAAGACCAATGGCCATATTATGCTTGCATAGTTGTTTCAAGGAGTGGTAACTTAGGTGGTCAAACAACTTATGCCAAAGTCTACTCATGTCATTTCTATGAACAATAAAAGATGAAGGAAGAGAAGGTGACCCAAAGTTGTCAAACTTTGTAAAACTCAATATCATCTATTGTTCATGATGCTACAATATGTCGAGGATATATTAAGTTCTTGATTACAAAGTGGTAAAGAAGAAATTCCACAGTTTTTCCTTCACCAGAATGAGTGATTTGATAGATAGAAACAAGGTTTTCATGAGAGATTAGGAACACATAGTACATCAATTTAAGTGACCATCAACAAGCTAAATAATTCCAAATTCTACAACACGTAGAGGTCTATCATCAACAAAAAATATTTGTTAACCATCAACAAGCTAAATCATTATGAATTCTACAACACCTAGAGATCTTTCATGACCAAAAAATATTTGTTTAGTGTTACATTGATTTAAAACAAAAAAAATGGCTTGATCCTTAGCGATGTGATAAGAATCTCTTGAAATTTGCATATCTTTTCAGAGAGCGGGAGCAACTGCAAGCTAGGGTTTGGTAGAAGCGTCCACAATAGAGGACAACATGAGTGTCAAGGGGGGCAGTAATGGAACCCCCTCATACAAGCAGGTAGTAGTAGATAGAGGGAAAGGCCCACGAGGCATAGTTTTCAAGGCACCAATGACAAGAACCTCGAGATCAAAAACAAAAAAAGAGTCAGGAAAGTAACCAGAGGAAAGGCAACGGCATGGGGGAAGAAACCAGAGAACCTCGAAATGTTGTGCAATAAACAGCGAGCCCCAATGGGGATGAAGGGCGCAACCCATGTAAACCAAAGACAACAATGATACCCAAGCTAATACTAGACTATCTGCAAATGCAAATCTACAGGGACCAGATGAAGACACATGCGCTAATCTGCAAGTTTATAGGGTTGTGGCCAACAAAAGAAACGTTGTGCAACTGGATTAAATATCAATAGAAGCCAAGCGGAGAAGTGGATCTCCACCTGGGCTCGAAAGGATTCTTTACAGCAGTTTTTATGAACCTGGAAGATAGGGATAAGATCTTTGAGGGGGGGGCATCCTTCCACGCCTCAGTAGGACTGTACATGCAACCATGGAAGGAAAACTTCTCCCCGGAAAAGGAAACCTTCAAAAATGTGCATGTATGGTTGAGACTTTACTCTTTGTCGTTAGATTATTGGTTACCCTCAACCTTTGAAGCAATAGGGAACAAACTGAGAAAATACGTGAAGACATTAGAAGCAACCCTAAAAGGACGGTACACCTCCTACACAAGAATTTGCATAGAGATAGATGTGCTGGGGGCACTTCCAGAAGCCATAAGCCTGGAATTCAGGGACGAGGAATGGATACAAAAAATTGACTATGAGCAGATCCCCTTCGGATGTCGAAGATGCCACGAACATGGACACCTAATCAGAGAATGCCCGATCATCAAAAAGAAATAAGCGGAGAACACCAAACAATAGCAGGATGAATATGGGTTTATAAAACCAAACCACAGGAACAGAGCTAACAAGAAACAAAGTAAAACCCCAACAAGGAGATACTCAGAGGCCAAGAATAAAGTAGAAGGATGGGACAAGACCAACAGAGAGGAGGAAGGAGGAAAGGAAATAACAAAAGCTAAATAATCCAGGGAACAAGCTACCAATGAGGATACATATAGCTCAAGAAAGGGGATGGGATAGGGGGGTAGCACAACTACTATGGATGGAGAAACCAAAGATACCCCCACCCCCATGAAGGAGGTAGACAGAGATGCGGAAATGACTCCAAGCGAGGTAGGAATAGAAGACCTTGATCTCAGAGACATCGTGGAAAGGGAAGGGATCGACCTCCCGAACATACTGGAGCAATGGAAAAGGTAGGGCGTTGAAAATGTACCAGCGGAGTAATTAGATCGCATCCAATACCTATTTCTCCTAAGGGTGGAATCCAAATCTAGAGGGCTCAAGCGCACACACAGGGAGATAGGACACCTAGGATTCAAAGCAATCAAAGGACAACCGCAACTCTCACTCAAGCAAATGAGAAGGGAAAAAGGCAGGAAATCAAATAGCATAGCTCTCCAGGAACTAGGAGCTCTACTGATAAACTCAGGTAAGATCAAGAAGCTATTTACCAACTCCACCCCACATGTTTAAATGAAGATTATAACATGGAATATAAGAGGCCTAAACAACCCATGAAAGCAAATAATTCTTAGAAAACGACTTAAGAAGGAACAACCAGACCTCTGTTTCATCCAAGAGACGGAATGGAAACAATCGGGAAAAAACATTGGAGCAAGTAAAAGATGGTAGTTGTCGAAGGACAATAGATGGAAAGAGGGATCCTCACATTGTCGGTTAACATGCAAATCATTCAGAATACATAAATGATCCTATGCACTAACGTGTATGGACCCCGGATTCTAGAGGAAAAGAGAAGAATGCTTCTAGACCTAGAATACCTAAAAACCCGCTCTAGCAACATCCATTGGATCCTGGTAGGAGACTTCAACATCATCACATCACTCATGGGAAAAAAAGGAGGCACCAAGATCTTGGATAGATATGCAGAAGATTTCTCAACTTTCATCGACACAACGGAGATGGTGGACATCAGAACCAATAACAGACACTTCACTTGGAACAATAAATGGATAAATCAACATCGGGTTGCGACAAGACTGGATATATTCTTGGTGTTAGAAACCATTATTATGCAGGGGTTAACTTTAGATTGCAACATCCTTCCCTGGGGAGGTTCTGATCACTAGACAATCCAATTGGAAGTAGACTTCCCAACCACCTCGAAGAATAGACCTTTTAGATTTGAGAAATTCTGGATTGAACACCCCACCTTCAAGGAGAACATCAACCAGTGGTGGCAGGAGGAACAAACAGAGAAAGGTACATAGATGTTCAAACTCTATAAGAAACTAAAGTACATCAAATATAAGCTCAGGGAGTGGAACAAGGAAATCTTTGGAAACATAAACCAAGAGAAGAAAAATATTGAAGACAGAATGAGAAAACTCCAGGAAGTGTGCATAGCGGAGGGCTACATAGAGGAACGAAAAAAGGAAGAGATCCAAATGACCTAGGAATGGGAAGGAAGATGCCAGCAGGAAGAAATTATATGGTGCCAAAAATCCCGAATCATATGGCTAAAGGAAGGAGAAAGGATCACCAAGTTTTTCCATAGAACAACCATTGTCAGAAGAGCCCACAACAAAATCCTGAAAAATTAAGGATCAGGATGGGATCAAGCAAGAATCCCACAAGGACATAGAGAATACTTTGGTAAGCCACTTCCATGGGATAGCCCAGGAACCTAACAAAGACCGATCAGAGGCCATTCAGAGGATTACGCAGCACATCCCCAGACTAATCATCGAGGAACAAAATAACAACCTAAACAAACCCATACCTAAGGATAAAATTGATCAAGTACTCCAGGAGATGCCCAACGGGAAAGCCCCAGGCCCAAATGTTTTCACAGTGGAATTCTTCAAATCATGTTGGGAAGTGGTCAAACACGATGTGTATAGGGTGTTGCAGGACTCTAGATGGTCAGCCTCCATCCTAAAAGCGTTAAACTCCACAATGATTACTCTAATCCCCAAAGAACATGAAGCAAGGACCCCTGACCGATACAGAACCATATCATTATGCAATGTGGTTTACAAGATAATCTCTAAAGTCATAGCCAATAGATTGAAACCCCTCCTACCCACACTGATTTCACAAGAACAAGCGTGTTTTGTGGAATGTCGAAAAATCATGGACAACATCATCCATGCTCATGAGCTAATTCACACCTTGAAAATCCATAGGAGAGGTGGGATGATAATACAACTAGACCTAGCAAAATCTTATGACAAAATCAACTGGCACTGCATGGTTAAGACTTTGGAAGCTTTTAGTTTCTGCCAACACTGGATCAACTGGATTATCAGCCTAGTCTCAAGGACAAGTTTCTCGCTCCTGATAAATGGATCCCCAACCAAGCCCTTCTGGCCTACTAGAGGCCTCATACAAGGAGACATTCTATCCCCCTTCTTGTTCATATTGATGATGGAAGGTCTCAGTCGAAGCATTAAAAGTGCAACAGTAGTAGGAGAAATTACAGGCCTCAAACCTTTCGAAAAGTGCCCTACTTCCACACACCAGTAGTTCGTGGATGATACCTTACTCCATGGCATACCCACGGTCAAGGAAGAAAAAAATTTCAAAAGGATATTAGAAGAGTTTGGGGAAGCCTCGGGAGTCGAGATCAACCATTCCAAATCGATGATCTACTTTTTCAACACCAATCCTGCTATCCAACGGAACCTGGAAAATACTTTGGGCTTTGAGCGCAAAAGTCTCCCAACTAAATACTTGGGCATCCCCATGATAGACAAAGTTTACAAAATGGAAACCTGGGAAGGAGTGATCAACAAGCTACAGGAGAGGGTGAAAAATTGGGCGTATAGATCCCTCAACCTAGTGGGGAGACTGGTACTAACCAAGTCTATTCTGCAAGCAATTCCAACCTACATGATGTTGGTATTTCCTACCCCCAAAGGGATACTACAAAAAATAAGGACCATACAAAGGGACTTACTATGGCGAGGAGCGGAAAATAAGAAAAAATGGGCCTTGGTGGCTTGGGAGAAGGTTTGCAAGCCAAAATGCAAAGGAGGATTGGGGTTACAAGATCTACAAGTAACCAATGAAGCCTATGGGGCGAAACTATGGTGGCGATGGGTTAAAGAAACTTATACCCCGTGGGAAACCCTTTGGAATGTCAAGTATGCCCCGGACATAACCGACTAGGATCAAATTCATTTTATGGGCACCAGGGAGGGATCAACAATCTAGAACCTAGCTTGGTGCAACAAGACCTGGGTCCAGAGACATAGCTTCTGGGAAGTAAGGAATGGTAAAATAGCCAGATTCTGGGAGGATGTCTGGCAACAAGAACCCAAGATGGGAAATCTGTACAGGGAGGAACTTTAACAGGACATGATTGCGCAAGGAAAAACCAATGTCCACCACTATTGGAAGCAACAAACAGATCGAAACAGATGGAGAATATGGGATAATTTCAACTCCCAAACTAGCGATCGAACCACAACCATTGTGAAAGAGGTGGAGGAGGAAATGAGGAAAAGGAAAATTGCAGTCTCGGATGAAGAAGACTAATTAAGATGGGGTCATAAAAATGGTGGGGAATTCAATTTGAAGGAAGCTCGACATTATATCGAGGACCAAGACCAAGAAGATCCAACGCAACTATGGGATAAGCTCTGGAGTAGCCCCCAATGGCCAAAAATAAAAATCTTCAAATGTTTAGTACTTCACAACCGAATTCTAACCTTGGAAAACCTAATAAAAAGGGGCTTCATAGGTCCGTCACGGTGCCACCTCTGTCAAACCAAGGAGGAAACAACAAATCATCTCCTCGATGAATGTAGTTACATAATAGAGATCTAGGACTGGGCGACAGGTATTTTTTGACAATCCAATAGGACCTGAGGTAACATCTGCACAACAATCAATAACGGGCATGAGAGTTACAACGAAATTGAAGAGGTGAATCTATGTTGGACTCTCATTTCAGGGATGATCATATGGACAATATGGAAAGAAAGGAACCGACGCATCTTCAAGAATGAAAGCCTTCCGGAAGGAAAAATCAAAGAAAAAATAATCTCCATGACAAGAGAAACGGTGTAGAGCCACAACTACCAGAATGGGAATCCCCAACTTGCAGGACGAGACTCTAGAATCCTAGAATATTTTCACCTAAAATACGGGCGCAACCATACCCAAACAGAGCGACAAACACCGCAACTCCAACTAGGTGAGTGCAACTCAAACCCCCCTCCAGCAGGGTCACTCAAGTTGAATTTCAATGAGGCGGCAAAAGGAAACCCAGGCATGACAGGACTGGGTGGGGTTATTAGGGATAGTGGCGGCAACATAATTACGGCTATACACCGGCAGCATGGGAAAGTCAACTAACAACGCTATGGAATTCAGAGCCCTGGAGATAAGACTCAAAATCCTAAGCCGAGAAAGGATGACAAACACAATCGTGGAAGGCGGCTCCACTCTGGTAATCAACACGATGAAGAGACTCCAAAATGGCACCAAAATGGGCAAAGTTCAGAGACATTGGCACTTGGAACACTCCCTGCAAAAAATATAGGAGCATATGCAAAAGATGAACACAGTGGAGTTGCGCTGGGTACACAGGTCAGTGAATGGCCTAGCAGATAGAATCACTAATGAAGGGGTTAGCAAGGAAGAATCAGAGTTAGACACCACCTAGAGAAACATCCCAAACGGTCAATTCAGAACAGACTGCACACAACTAGCGACAAAAGACTGTGACGGAAGCTTAAGTACGGAAGGTCACATCGAGAGGAGTGGAGTAAGGTCAATAGGAGGGCACAACGAATCCAGGTAGAATCTTCATGGCTAACACCCAATTACAAGTGACAATGCGGGATCTGACCACACACCAAATGAAGGTACGACCTCAAGGTCACATCAGTAGAAAGAAGTTCAAGGTTAAGGCAGGGGAAAGTACAAACGAGACTCAGTAGGCCGTGAGTGACGTAGGACAAAAGTTGTTACCACGCACCAGTAGGGTCACATCCCTTCCAAGAACAGGTACGGTGAAGAGAAAAGTTGGTTACACAATGAGCAGGGACAAAGGTTGGCGCAGGGATAATGGATAGACTGTCATGGTCACACATACCGAGATAGGGAAAAAGGACGGGAAGGACCACCTCAACGGGCAGACCATGATTGCAAGGACGAGCCCACGGCAGGAGAATTTCCATAAGAGGCGAAAGACTAGGAATCGGCACAATTGGACAAAGCGCAGCAGAAGAAGCCATCATAAAAACAAGGGTCTAGCAAGAAAGAACCCCTGGGTAGATAGGAACAGGAGGAGAATTCATGGAAAGAACCGCCACAAGCTAGCCAAGATGGTGCGTCTGAAGAAAACACACGTCAAAAGAAACACCCAGATGGACGGAAATCCGATAAGCCAGAGGAAAATTTCAAGGATGGAGCAAGCAGCCCGAGACGCCAAGGGCACCTTCCAAGCGTTGGTCGAACCGAAGGGTCAAGCGACCATCACCAGATGGGATAAGGAAATCACTGCCAAGTGCAAAGGCAAAGCCTAGGAGGAGCTAAGACAAGAAGCGTACTAGATAAGGGACCCAAGGACCATGCAATCCAGGGAAACACTTTACCACAAGATAGTAGAGATGGCCTGGCGTACAAAGATGTTAATAGCCAAAGTGAGCACAGAAAAGAAAGCTGCCAGTCAGAAGGGTAACAAGTCACAAAAAAAATTGCTAAAAGAAATCCTGAGTCGCCTCAGCACCCTGGATGCCAGTACAAAATGAATTGCAGAGGACCAGAAGAATCAGAAGGAGAAGCTGGAGTGAATGGATTCCCAATTCCATTTATACCTGCATTACGTACACCATATGGACATTACTCCTGTTGATGGGAATGGAGCACCAGCCCGGATCAGGAAGACCCACATGGTGGCCCAGCAGGAGGAGAGAAAGGACAAGGCGAAAGAAGGATAGAAGAATCTCATAATCCTGGACTAGCGTTGGGTAAAAATTGATCAGGGAATATTATTGGGTCAATCCTAATTGTTTTCTTGTGTTTTTTTTAGTTTTCTGGTTTTTTTATGGTTAGCCTGTCAAAACTGAATATGACAGTCCTGGATCGGTTTCCCAATGTGGCGATCTAGCTATACCCCTATGATATCTCAACGAACGCAACTCCAAAACCCCTGGGCTAGTTTCCTTTTTGGCAGACTAGGTAGTTCCATTTTTTTGTATATTAGCCTTTCTTAGTAATATAGATACTCACACTCACTTACAAAAAAAAAAAGATAAGGATCTCTTGAATTAATAATCCACTCATTTGAATAATTTGATGCATCGAAAGAAAAATGGAAAGGAGAAAAGCATGTCCTTTTAAGGAAGGAGAAGAAGAGTTATCCAACTGAAGGTTCTTCTTCTTCATGGTTGCTTCAATGGATTCCATCTTCTTGAATTAGCATGCCTCTTGATGACTATCTCACCCACAAAAATTTACATGCTCGTTAGACTTCTTTCCTTTTGATTTAGCTCATTTATCACCATCAAGAGTAGGAGAATGTTGAGAGGGTTTGGTGCCCTTGTTTGTTTTGTTGTTACAAGGATGTTGCTTCTGAAGATGCTTAGGGTTTTTCTTTTGTTGTGCCATTGAGGCTTTGTTAGAGGCACCTATAGAAATGATAACTACAAAATGAAAGAGCTCATCTTTCTCTTGAAACATAGTTACCAACTTAATGAGAACTGTGACCTCCAAACGAGAACTCTAGCCCTTAAAACCCATATTTTTGCATAAAAAACATGAAAATCAACCCCCAAATCAAAAAGTGGTGCTACTAGTAGCACCATTTTTTGTAATCGGGTGAAAATTACAACGTTTTTCAAGCATGGGCTTAAAGGATCAAATGGTTGCTCAAACAAACTTTAAAATCAACCCCCAAATCAAAAAGTGGTGCTACCGGTAGCACCATTTTTTGTAACCGGGTCAAAATTACATTTTTTTCCAAGCATGGGCTTAAAGGATCAAATGGTTGCTCAAAACTTTAAAATCAACCCCCAAATCAAAAAGTGGTGCTACCAGTAGCACCAACTTTTCTAACCAGGTCAAAATTACAATTGTTTTCAAGCATGGACTTAAAACATAAAATAGTTGCTAAGAAAAACCCTAAAATCAACACTTAAATAAAAATGTGACGCTACCTAAAGCAAACTGTTTTTTTCTAAACGTTAAAATTGCAACTAATTACGACCTAATTGAAACTATGGCCTTGACAACAAATCCCTACACAAATAAAAAACCCAAAATTGGATCCTAAATGGTCACTTGAAAATTTAATTAGTAGCCTTTTTTTTTCTTAAATTTACATTAAAAAATAAATAAATAGAAAGGAGAAAATCTTCACAAATATATATATTTTTAATGAAGACAAAAACACATTTAAAAATATATATTCAAAACCGAATTTAAAAACAAAACAAAAATTAACAAAATGATGAAAAACAAAGAAAAACTAAAAATAAATGAAAGCAATTTAAAATTTCCCTGGAAAACAATAATTTAAAAAAAATATAAGTTCTTTTGTTTAGAAAAAAAAAACAAAAAATCCCTTCAAACTTAAAAGAAGAAAAAAAAAAACTAAATTCAATAAAATATTTTTTAAAAAAATTGACCAAAATACTAATATTTACTAAACTAAAAAAAATTTTAATTTTTTTTAAAATAAAATTAAAACAATACATTTCTTTTACAAATAAATAAAAAAATCAAATGTTTATATTACATGCAAATAAATAAATAAATAAATATTAGCATACATGCTATATATATTAACATGTATGTTAATAAATACAATATATATATAACACATCTATAAGACTTAGGCCAAGTCTGCGGAGGCTAACGCGATGTATTAACAGATATGTTAATATATATATAACATATATGCTATATATATAACATATATGTTATATATATAACATAGCCCAAGTCTCGCAGAATTATATGTTATATATACTAACAATATATATGTTAATATATAAGTTTACATATGTACATGTAACTTATATAGTTACATATAATATGAAAATTTGATTTTTTTTTAAGATATTTATAATATGTTTTTGTTTAAATTTTATTTTTAAGTTTTTTATATAAATTTTAATTATTTTTGTTGTAATTTTAAGGTTTGTTAATTTTTTTTAAGTTTTGTATTAAAATTTTTATTTTAGGTTTTTTAATTTGGGGTTTTTGTATATATGTTTTTAAATTTTTTGGGGGTGTTTTTCACCTTTTTAAAGTATTTTTGGCTATAAAAAAAAAATTACTTTTATTTTCTCTCTCTCTCTCTCTCTCTCTCTCTCTCTCTCTCTCTCTATATATATATATATATATATATATATTATTTTTTAATTTTATGATTTTCTTTTCCTCTTTAGTTTTTTAATCAATGGTTTTTTTAATATAAATTTGTTTTTAAAATGTTTTTTTTAAGCATCAATTCTTTTTGTTTTTTTGTTTTTTTTAGTTTTTAATTGATAAAAAAAATGAATTATATTTTTTCGCTAAATATTTAAAAATAATGTTATTTAACTACAATTATTTTTTATGTATTCAAGTAAAGCTAAAAAAATGTGTTCAAAATGATATTTTCCACTATATTTAAAAAATATGGAACCATAAAGTAACAAGCCTTACAAGTTAGAATTGTTCAACCAACGACGCGACTCTGGAGAAATTTTCAATCTAGGGTTTAACAGTCGCGGTCTCAGCAGCGGCCAGCATGGTCACCAAAGGGGGAGGGAATGTAACCCCCTCATACAAGCAAGTAGTGGTGGACAAAGGGAAAGGCCCATGAAGCAACGGTTTCAAAGAACCTCTGACAGGCACCTCGGGATCAGGATCAGAAAAGAATCAAGAGAGCAACCAAGAAAAAAGTGATCGCATGGGGGAAGGAGCCAGAGAAGCCCAGAACAATGCGCAAGCAACGACGAACCCCAGTGGGGTAGATGGGCACAACCCGTGTAAACCTAAAACAACATTGATACCCAAGGTTATATTGGAAAACCCCCAAATGCAACTCTTCCGGGATCAGATGAAGATGCATGCATTGATCTGCAAGTTCATGGGCCCGTGGCCCATAGAAAAATGTTGCGCAATTGGATAAAATACCATTGAAATCCAAGTGGAGAAGTGGAACTCCACGTGGGCTCGAAAGGATTCTTCACAGTGGTCTTTATGAACTTGGAGGACAAGGATAAAGTCTTTGAAGGGGGGGCATATTTCCATGACTCAGCGGGGTTGTACATTCATCCATGGAAGGAAAACCTCTCCCCAGAGAAAGAAACCTTTAAAAATGTCCCAGTCTGGCTAAGGATTTACTCCTTACCTCTAGACTATTGGCTTCCATCCACCTTCGAAGCCGTAGGGAATAAGCTCGGAAAATATGTCAAGACATTGGAAGCTACCCTAAAAGGTAGATATACATCCTACGCAAGGATCTGCATAGAGATGGATGTTTCAAGGGCGCTCCCAGAAGCCATAAGCTTGGATTTTAGGGATGAGGAATGGATACAAAGCATAGACTACAAGTAGATCTTGTTTCGATGCAAAAGATGCCATGAACATGGACACCTACTAAGAGAATTCCCTCTTAACAAAAAACAAGAATTGAAAAACACCAAGCCACGGCAGGATGAGGATGGTTTTGTGAGGCCAAATCACAAAAGCAGAGGAAACAAGAGACAAGGCAAGGCCCCAACAGGAAGCAACCTGGAAGCCAGGCTTAGAACAGAAGGAAGGGCTAGGCCCAACCAAGGAGAAGAAGGAGGGAAGAAAAAGATGAAATATAAGGAAGCGAGTGAACACACAACTCAGGAGAACACAAAAACTTCAAGCAACAAAGGAGAATAGGGAGGAAGTGCAAGTCCCAGGGAAGGAAGAAACGAAGATACCAATACCCCAATGCAGGAAGCAGACGATGATTCAGAGATGACTCCAAGTGAGGTAGGAACAGAGGACCCAGATCTTAGAGACATTATGGAAAGGGAAGGAATAGATCTACCGAATATACTGGAGCAATGGAAAAGGCAGGGAGTAAACAATGTGTCAGCGGAGCAACTTGATCGCATTCAATATCTCTTCCTCCTAAGGGAGGAAGCGAAATCCAGAGTGATCAAGCGCATGCATGGTGAGATAGGACACTTGGGAATCAAAACATGCGATGGACAACCAAAACACTCATGCAAGCAGGCAAGGAGGGAAAAAAGCAGAAAATCAAATAGCGTAGACCTACAAGAACTAGGAGCCTTACTGATAAACTCAGGTAAGATTAAAAATCTCTTCCTCAACTCCCCCCACATGTTTAAATGAAGATTATAACGTGAAATATAAGAGCCCTAAACAACCCAAGAAAGAAACGAATCCTTAAAAATAGATTGAGTAAAGAATGACCTGACCTATGTTTCATTCAAGAGACAAAATGCACTTTAGACAGAGAGGAAACAATCAGTAAAAAACACTGGAGTAAGTACAAGATGTTGGCTATCGAAAGCCAATAGACGGCGGGAGGTTTCCTCACCTTGTGGAACCCACAATCGGTGAACCTACTTGTAGCAGAAGCCACGAGATACACACTTTCTGTTAAAATGCAAATTATAGGGAACTCAGAGGAAATTATGTGCACTAATGTGTATGGCCCCCAAGTGATGGAGGAAAAAAGGAGATTGGTCCTCAACCTAGAGAATCTAAAGGATTGCACCTACAACCACCATTGGATCCTGGCAGGGGATTTCAACATCATCACCACACTCAGTGAGAAAAAATGGGGCACCAGGAGAATGGAAAGAGATTCGGAAGAATTCTCAGCATTCATTGACACAATGAAGCTTGTGGATATCAGGACCAACAATGGTCAGTTCACCTGGAACAACAAAATACTAGGTCACCACCAAGTAGCTACAAGGCTAGACAGATTCTTGGTGTCGGAACCAATCATGTTGCAGGGACTAACTTTGGACTACAACATCCTCCCTTCGAGGGGATCAGATCACTGGCCAGTTCAACTGGAAGCTAATTTTCAAACCACACTGAAGAATAGACCATTTATATTTGAGAAATTCTGGATCGACCATCCCACCTTCAAGGAGAACATCAACCAATGGTGGCGGGAGGAACTACCAGATCAAGGGACAAGGATGTTCAAACTTTACAAAAAATCAAGTACATCAAATAGAAACTCAAGGAGTGGAACAGGTAAGTCTTTGGAAATTAAAACCATGGGGAAAAGAGCATCGAGGATAGAATGAGGAATCTACGGGAACAGTGCATCAAAGAGGGATACACGGAGGAGTGGAAAAAAGAAGAGATCCAAATGACTCAGGAATGGGAAGCAAGATGCCAACAAGAAGAAATCTTGTGGCGCCAAAAGTCCAGAATAAGGTAGCTAAAGGAAGGGGAGAGGAATACAAAGTTTTTTCATAGAAAACTATTGCAAGAAGATCCCATAACAAAATCTTGAATATTAGGGATCAGGACGGGATCGAAAGAGAATTCCAGCAGAAAATTGAGAATACATTGGTCAACCACTTCCAGGGGATAGCCCAGGAACCCAACCAAGACAGATCTAAGGCCATACAAAGAATAATTCGGCACATCCCCAAGATGGTCACAGAGGAGCAAAATGTTGGCCTAAGCAAACCCATCGCAAAGGAAGAAATTGACCAAGTGGTCCAGGAGATGCCAAACGGAAAGGCCCCAGGCCCGGATGGATTCATAGTGGAATTCTTCAAAGCCTGTTGGGAAGTGGTTAAGCATGATATTTACGGGGTGGTGGAGGACTCCAGGCGATTGACATCCATCCTAAAAGCCTTAAATTCCATAATGATCACTCTAATCCCGAAAGAAAATGAAGCTAGGACCCCAGACTGCTACAGGCCTATAGCTTTATGCAATGTAGTTTACAATGTAATCTCCAAAATCATAGTCAATAGAATGAATCCACTCCTTCCCACACTGATTTCACAGGAACATGCGGGTTTTGTGGAAGGAAGACAAATCCTAGACAATATCATCCAAGCCCATGAGATCATTCACACGTTGAAATGCCAAAGGAGAGGGGGGATGATAATCCAAATTGATATGGTGAAGGCTTACGACAAAATAAGTTGGAACTACATGGCCAAGACATTAGAAGAATTTGGGTTCGACCAGCACTGGATCAATTGGATAGTCACTCTAGTATCAATGACAAGCTACTCACTACTAATCAATGGGGCCCCGACCAAACATTTTTTTCCATCCAGAGGCATAAGACAAGGGGACCCGTTGTCCCCCATCCTATTCATTCTAATGATGGAAGGGCTAAGCAGAAGCATTAAAAGCGCAGCTGTGGCTGGTGAAATAAAAGGCATCAAACCTTTTGAAGATTGTCCAACCTCCACACACCAACAGTTCGTTGATGATACCCTACTTCATGGCACACCCACAGTAAAGGAAGCAAAGGATTTTAAAAGAATCTTAAAGGACTTTGGGGAAGCCTCGGGGCTGGAAATCAACCACTTCAAATCCATGATATATTTCTTCAACACTAATCCAGCAATTCAACGGAACTTGGCCAACATTTTGGGGTTTGAATGTAAAACGATCCCAATGAAATACTTGGGAATCCCCCTAATGGATAGAGCCTACACAAAGGCTACGTGGGAAGGAGTTATCAACAACCTGCAGGAGAGGGTAAAACATTGGACTTATAGAGCCTTAAACCTGGTCGTAAGGCTTATCCTCACCAAAACGGTTCTTCAAGCCATTCCGACATATATGATGTTAGTATTCCCATCCCCCAAAGGAATTCAACAAAAGATAAGAGTCATCCAACGAGAATTCCTATGGCGTGGCGTAGAACATAAAAAGAAATGGGCCCTGGTGGCCTGGGATAAGGTCTGCATATCAAAAGGCAAAGGCAACCTGGGGTTACAGGATCCACACGTAACCAATGAAGCCTACGGGGCAAAGCTCTGGTGGAGATGGGTAAAAGGCAAATCTGTACCGTGGGAAATACTCTGGAAGGCCAAGTATGCCCCGAATATAAACGACCAAGAGAAAATTCGGTTCATGGGCACAAGGGAGGGATCATCCATCCGAAATCTTGCCTGGCGAAATAAGAACTGGATCCAGAAACACAGCTTTTGGGAAGTCATAAATGGTAGAACATCAAGGTTTTGGGAGGATGCCTGGCAACATGAACCCATAATGGAAAATCCAGACAGGGAGGAGCTTCAACAGAAAATGATTGGGCAAGGAAAAACATAAATCCATCATTACTAGAAGCAAAGGGACGACTGCTCCAGATGGAGGACCTGGGACAAACGTAACCCACAAAATAAAGCGCGGATCGAAACAATAACGAAAGAGGTGGAGGAGGAATTGGGAAAAAGGAAAATTGGGGTCTCGGAAGAAGAGGACCAATTGAGGTGGGGAAGGGAAAATGGGGGTGAATTAAACTTAAAATAAGCACGGTATTACATCACGGGTCAGGACCAATAAAATCTGAAGCAACAGTGGGAAAAAATTTGGAAAAACCCCCAATGGCCAAAAATCAAAATTTCAAATGGCTAGTTCTACATAACCGAATTCTAACTTGGGAGAACCTCATGAAATGGGGTTTAATAGGTCCCTCTCACTGCCATCTCTGTCTGGACAAGGAGGAAACAACTAACCACCTCTTGGATGATTGCAATTACACAACAAAGATTTGGGACTAGGCGACAGGCATCTTCCGCCAATCCAATAGGATTTGGGGGAACATCAGCGTAACCATCAACAACTGGAATGAGGGTTATAGTGAAAATGAAATGGTGAACCTCTGTTGGAATCTAATGTCGGGGATGATCATCTGGGCAATCTGGAAAGAATGGAACCGATGCATCTTCAGGAATGAAAGCATACCGACATAAAGGATAAAGGAGACAATAGTCTCTCAAATAAGAGAAACGGTGCAAAGCCGCAACTGCAAGACAGAGAAAGCACAACTCATAGACCAAGACTCCTGTATTCTGGAATATTTTCAATTGAAAGATTGGCGCAACAGCCTAACTGTAGGGCGCAGCTCTAGATAGGAGCCCACAACTGGACTCCCCCTCCATCAGGGTTCTTCAAACTTAACTTTGATGGGGCAACAAAAGGAAATCCAGGAGTGGCAAGGGTAGGTGGAGTGATCAGAGACAGTGGCGGAAAAATCATCCGACTGTACGTTGGGAGCATGGGAAACTCAATCAACAATGTGGCAGAATTTGGAGCCCTAGAAATTGGCCTTGAAATCCTAAGTCGTGAAAGGATGAAAAACACAATCGTGGAAGGTGAATCCACCCTAGTTGTCAACATGAAGAAAAGACTCCAAAATGGCACCATAGTGGGCAAGGTTCAGTGCCATTAGCGCCTTGCACACTCCCTACAGAAAATCCAAGAGCATTTGAAAACTCTGAATATAGTGGAGTTGCGTTGGGTGCACAGGTCAGCGAATGTGCTAGCAGACAGACTCGCCAATGAGGGGGTCGACAAGGAAGGCCCAGAACTAGACGACACCTGGATCAACATTTCAGATGGACAACTCAGAACAGACTGCAACCACCTTGTGGCCAAAGATCGTGAAGGAAGTTTAAGCATGGAAGGTCACATCGAGGAGGACATCGCAAGGCCTCGCAGAAGGGACGCGTGCGCCAGGTAGGATAGGACTGCCTAAAAAATCTGCCACTAAATATCATGCAAGAGAATAATAAGCAGCAGACAAATGACTGAAAGCAAGGCCATTTTTCCAGTAAGAGGCGTGGGGAAAGCACGAGTGAAAGGCCAAGCAACAAGTCGCATGCAACGAAATATGTAATGCATGTGGGGTAGATGAAAACCAGGATTGATCCACTAGGCCAAGTACAGGTATGGAGGGAAACACATTTCAATCACAAGCGAGTAAGGGCAGTAATCACACAGGGACAAAGGACGACCCATCATGATCATACGAGCCTTCACAGGAAAATTGACGGAAGCGCAGATCATCGCGAGCAAACCAATATTGAAAGGACGGGCTTGCAGCGGGGAAAGGTCAATAAGAAGAGAGATAACAGAAATACATGCAATCAGAAAGAGTGAAACAACAGGGATTATCACAGAGTCAAGAGGAGGGAAATGAAGAATACCTGGGAAGTGAGGCACATACAGAGTAACCAACACGGGAGTTGTGGCAGGCAAAGTGGGATGGAGCGTCTAAAGAAAATGCACAGGAAAAGGAACCTCTCTGGGAAGGAAGTCTCGAACAGTTCGCGACGGCTAACAAGAATGGCACAGACCGCAAAAGATGCAGCGGGCACATTCCAAACTCGGGTTGCACTGAAGGGGAAGGAAACCATCACCCGGTGGGAAAAGGAATCAAAGAACAAGTGCAAAGGTAAAGCGTGGGATGCATTGGTACATGAAGCGGACTGGGTAACTAATCCAGGGGCCACGCAACCCAGGATAAACCTCTTCCATAAAATAGTGGAGATGGCATGGCTAACTAAGATGATGACCGAAAAAGTGATCTCGGAAAGGGAAGAAGCCAGGCAGGAGGACAACAAGGAAAACAAGAAATTGATGGACGAGATCCTGCGTCGCATTAACAGTCTAGAAACTATTACCAAACTGTTAGTAGAGGTAGAGAAGGAAAAAAATGCAAGCTGGAGTGGTTGGTAGCCCAGTTCCACCTCTACCTACGCTATGTCCATCACATGGACATCACGCCTGCCGATGGACATGGGGCACCAACTCAAATTAGGAAGACTCGCAGGACGTCACAGTAGGAAGAAAACAAAAGTCAGGCAGATGGCGGGAAGGAGCACCCCCAGGTGCAGAAACACTTCATAGTTTCAAATCAATGATTTGGTAGCCTATAGGTAGTAATACCAGGCTTGGTCAGGTTAGCTCGGATATCTTTCACGCTCTGGTTTAGGAGGATGGTTTTAGTTTCTTCTTTTATGTATGTGTTTTTTTCTCCAACTGAACATGGAAGGTCTGGTCTGGTTTCCCTTGGTAGCAAACCAGAACCATCCCTCATTACTTTCAAGTTGCGCAACTAGGGACCCCCTGGTCTGGTTTCCTTCTAGGCAGACCAGGAGGCCCACCTTTTGTATCATATTATTTTCAGTAATATAGATTCCTACACTCACTTACAAAAAAAATAAAAATATGGAACCATAACTTAATTAAGGACACATAATTATATGAAAAATATTAATTTAATAGAAACATGATTAAAAACACCATTATATATATATATATATATATATATATATATATATATATATATAAGTTTGAAAATAGATGAAAAAACACCGTTGAGAAAAAAACAAATTGAACAATTTGAAAATAAATGAAAAAACAAGCATTTTTAAAAAAAAAGTGGAAACCTTATGTATCAGAAAATTTAAAATATAAAAAAACCATCTAAAAAGGGAGGGGGGTGCTACCGGTAGCACCATTTTTAAAAACGGGGTAAAAAACTTGACCCCCCCAAAAACGAGAACTTTGTAGAGTTCTCATTAAGTTGGTAACTATGATTTGAACTAGAGAATCACATAATGTGTCAAATAAGGGCATCCTACAAGTAGTGCCTTGACTAAAAAAATACTCTCTGATAGAGTGAAAGGTGGATACAAAAACAAAGAAGGCATTTCCAAGGGTAGAAAGAATAAAAATAATTAGTTGATCATCATTTTTCTTGATTCCAAAAATCTAGAAGTAAGAGTGTAAGTGTCTTGAACTTCAGAAGAAAATATTTAATGCAACTAAAATCATTAGGATTTAAAGTTATGAGCTGATTTTCAATTTGGTGCACTCAAATTTGGATGTGTTTATAAACATAGTTTTCAATTTCATCCAAGCTGCATAAGAGGTATCGACCCCTTGAAGGTGAAACTACAAGTCATTGGAAATAGACATCCCTATAAGTCCATACATTGAGTTGTTTATGTTGTTCCATTTGGCTCTATTTAATCCATCCATGGAGGGAACTTTTGTTCCCAAGGTAACTCGATAAAGTCCTTTACATCTTAATAAATCCACATTCAATATTTCTAAGAGAAATAATTGGTACTTGTAAATAGGATCTCACTTGAATTGACCATATTGCAATCTAGAAATAAAATGACTTTAAAATTGGAAATTGACTACTCATATAGAAATTACTTGAAAAATTATGAACTTTCAAAAACATGTCATCCAAAATAGTGCTTGGATGTAGAAGCTATGCATCTTGGAATTTTATGAAATGAGGATTAGGGGTAGTTTTTGTAAAAAAATATAACATAGCAAGATGAAAAATGAAAATTTCAAAAATGGACCACATTAGTATGTAGAGCGCAATTAGTTGAAAACAAAAAATAGTTCACTTCAAATGGACTTTGGATGGCGAATTTATGCATGTTTGAAAACTACTATCAAAAGTAAAATGCCAATGGAAGGGGGTCAACCAAAGTGACACATGGAAGTGAATGAATGTGCCATGTGGTAGGCTCACCATACTACAAATTTGGCAGAGGGGTGATGTGGCACTGCTAATTGGGAGACATGTGTCAACTACGGTGATGTAGTAGTACAGTGACATTGATGACATGGAAAGGTGACATGTGGAAGGTAATGGTAATCCTACATGGAAATCGATGTGCGATGAGGTGGCAAGTCATGGTTGGTCCATGTGGTAGTCTTGGTTTGCAAGATACCAAGGTGGCATTGTCTCAATCCATCTGTCAATGGGTGGTTATTGTTACGAAATATACCTCCATGCTAAACCTAGTAGAAGAGAAGAAGACATATTTAAACAAGAAATTAAATGACAAAACAATCACATAATACATAGAAATTTTACCTTGGAAACCAAAATGTGAAAACCAACATTCTTTGAGCGTCTTTCTCTCTTGTTGTCTTATTCATTTAGAACAAAAGGTTACATGCCTAACCTTGGTATACGCCTAAGACACAATCGACATTGCACCCTCTTTCTTTACACAAGAACAACCCGACAACCAATTCAGATTACATCTACATGACCGTCAACCTTTTGCTCAAGATAAGCATGGAGATCAAATACAACATCCAACTTAATACAATTACATTGTGACTTATTTATAGGATTTACAGTAGGAAAAACCCTAAAGAATGGTAGCCAAAAATGGTTACAGATCCATGCAGATCATTGACTACGAATCCTGTGAATCTCGGGATTACGTTACAGTCGACTACTAGTCGGATTACCATTTCACTACTAGTTGACCTCCATTTAGTATTCAATTAGTTGCCACATGACCTCGTGATGACCTCTTATCAGTTGAACTCTCAAGTTGTTATCGATCACTTTGACTTCGGCTTTGAATTTTCTCAATCAATCACTTCGACCTTTCCTGATCGATCACTTCAACCTTCAACTTTCACCATAAAGAATATAACAACCCAACATTCTCCCACTTGTTGTGTTCTTTTCTAAAACAAGAGAACCTGAACTTTTGTTCTCCGACACAATGCAACAATACCCATTGCCTCTCTACACCAAGAGAACTTCACAACACTCATAGACTCGATCAAAGAGTCTACTATGTTTTCCAACATGTCTACTTTCTCCAACAACACCTTATTGATTTCCACCACATCTCTCAGGAAATGGTATTGTTCATCAATATGCTTCATCTTAGAATGATAAGCCGGGTTATTTTATAGAAATATTATGTTTTGACTGTTGCAATTTATCTTCATAACTCTATGCTCAAACCCGATCCCTGAACACAACCGTTGCAACCATATTTCCTCTTTTCTTCCATGTATTCAACTTATGTTGTTGACGAGGCTACGACCACCTATCACTTAATCATCTAGATGATTGATCCATTGAACATCTTGAACACATATCCATTGGTTTCCTTCATCGATCTAGATCTCCAGCCTAGTCGGTGTCGACAAAGCCATGTACTTTTACTTCACTACCAACTCTAGGTCTCCCTTGGTAGCATATAGAATAATCTTTTGTGCCACACAAATACCTGAATACTCTCTTGATAGTTGTCCAATGCTCTTTTCCAGGTGTCAACATGTATCTGCTCAACACTCCCACTGCATGGGAAATGTTTGGTTGAATGCAGACCATCACATACATCATAATACCAAAAACACTTGCATAGGGAACACATGTCATATCCTTTATTTATTCTTATGTCTTCAGACACTATTCAACAGTTAGCCTTGCTCCCACAAGAATTGGCACCTTTACAGGTTTTCAATCCTACATGTTGAAATGCTTCAAGATTATTTCAATAAACAAAATCTGGTTCAACCAAAGCTTTTTGAATGCCCGATATTTCTTGATCTCCATTCCCATAATGAATTTCATTGCACTAATATCCTTCATGTCGAACTTGGAGGATGACTGCTTCTTCACCTCCTTTATTGTGTCCATGTTGTTTCCAATCAACAACATATTGTCAACATACAACACTACATATATAAAACACACACCTTCTTCCTTAGAATATACAGAGTGATCAACTTTGCTTCTCACAAATCCCAAAATAAGGATGTAAGTGTCAAACTTTTGTTACCGCATCCTTGGTGATTTCTTTAGACTGTAAAAATATCTCTTCAATTTGAAAACTAGATCTTTCTTTCCTTTTACTGCAAATCCTTTAGGTTGTTTCATGTAGATTTCTTCTTCTAGGTCCCCATGTAGGAACGTTGTCTTCACATCCATTTTCTCTATTTCAAGATCAAATGCAACATCTAGAGACATTGGTACTCTAATGGAAGTTGATTTTGTAACAGGGGGAAAAATCTCACTGAAGTCGACTCCTTCAACTTGGGAATATCCTTTCTCTACCAGTCGAGCTTCAAATTTCTCAACTTGATTGGTTGCTTTCATCTTTTTCTTGAATATCGATTTGTTATCGATGAGCTTCTTTACACTAGGTAATTCAACCAAATCCCACATCTCATTATTGTACAAGTATTCCATCTCTTCAACCATGGCGTCCTTCCAGATTCTACCCTTTGTCATGTTGATTGTCGCCCTGACTGACTTGGGCTCCTCGTTAGTGGTAATTAACACAAATTTTGAAAGAAAATTGAGTGGAATATACCTTTTGACTATTTTTCTTACTTGTTCAGACCTCCTTACAACCATGGTCGACTTTCCACCTCTTCATATGATTCAGTCGACTCATTTGAATCATCTTCTTTGTTCCTCAATTCAAAACTCACATTTTCTAGATTTTTTTCCATTTGAACCACTTCAGACTCGGACTTACTTCCGAATTCTCTGAATACCACATCTCGACTATACATCGTTCTCCTTGATGCAGGATCCCAGGGCTTATATCCTTTCATTCATTTTTTGTATCCAATGAAAATACACTTGACTGTCTTCTTGTGTAGCTTGCTCCTATTTTCCTTGGGAATATGCACAAATGCATCACAACCAAATACTTTGAGATGTGAAAGTGAAGGATTCTTTCCAAACCATACCTCATGTGGAGTCGTGTTAACTAATTCTGACAAAGGTGACATATTCACCATATATTTTGAAGTGTTGATTGTTTCTGCCCATAATTCTTGTGCGAACCCAACACCAATGAGCATGCTCCTTGCCTTGTTCATCAATGTTCTGTTCATTCTCTCAACAACTCCATTTTGTTGTAGTGTATACGGTGTGGTATTTTTGCATGCTATTCCACACTACTTTGAGAGCTAGTCAAAATCTTTTCCATAGAATTAACCACCATTATTTGTTCTTGACACCTTGATCTTCTTATTTGTTTGGTTTTACTCAAGAGATTTAAATTCTTTGAATTTATTGAAAACCTATGATTTCTTCCTCGGGAAATATATCCATGTCTTCTTGGATAAATCATCTATGAAGGAGACATAATGCAATGATCCACCAAGTGAAGGGACAGTTGCATTCCCAAACACATCACTATGAACCAATTCTAGAATCCCCTTTTCCCTTGTCGCTCCAAATGGAAACCTGACCCGATTTTTTTTTTCCATATATGTAATGTTCACAAAAATCAACTTCTAAATTACATTCAGGAAAAAAATTCAATCATACATTTGTTTTTCATGGCTCAAAGTCTTTTTTCTCCAATGTGTCCCATCCTCTCATGCCATAACATGATTGGGTTGATTTAATGAGAACTTATCAAGTAATTTTGAATAGACGCAACCCGATATGAGTCAAGTCGACTTCATGAACAATAATGTTTTCACATCCAATCGATTTGACATTCCCTAACAAATTGCATAGGGTTCCAATCCGAACTATTTTCATTAAGACCATCACAACTATGACCATTTTGAATGTATCCTTCTAAAATAGAGTGTGGAATCCTGCATCACTCATCTTGCTAAGATATATCATGTTTCTTTCCAAACCTAGAATATGTAGCACACTTGGAAGGGTTATGCGCCTCCCATCCTGTAGTATCATTCAGACTCTTCCCCGTCTAACAATTTTGTTTGTCAAGTCGTCCCCCAAGAACAAATCTCCTTTTTCATATCTCTCATATTTGTAGAACCATTCTCTATGAGGTGTCATATAATAGGATGCTCCTAAGTCGATCAACCAAACATCTTGATCTGATTGTGTACTGGTTGATGCTAGATACACATCACCTCCTTTATCTAGAGTAGTCTTTCTCTCAATCGACTATTTCTCATTGGATCTTGTACTAAATTATATTGCCTTCAACTTGTAGTCCTTTTTATAATGCCCAAATTTACCGCATTTCTAACATCTTCTCGTCAACTGAACCGAGGATTTAGATATACCCTTCGAATTAGACTTTCTACTGAAGAATTTTCCTTTATCTCTGTCAACCGATCGACCTCTCACCATTAAAGCATATTTGGTCAAACCTTTCATGTTCTTCAGTCTCATTTATTCTTATAGTAGAGATGCAACCACGTCTTCTAGTACTGATGTGGTCGAATTACTCCCTATACCCACAACTATGCTATCCCAGGAGTCTGGAAAAGAACATAAAAGGCTAATACATTTCTCCTCTTCTGTGATTTTGATATCTATAGACAATAACTAACTTATTATAGTATTGAATGAATTCAAATGCTCAGTTACCGAACTACCATCACTCATCCTTAGAAGATACAATTTATTTCTAAGGAACAATTGTTTACTAGGGATTTTGACTAGTACAAGCTCCCCAACTTGTCCCATAGTTTCTTGGTCGAGTCTTCACTTGAGGCATTCAAAAACATCAAATCTGCAAGACACGGTCAATTCATATTCCTTGCCCTTGTTTCGATTTTCTCCCATTCTTCCCTCGACACACCTGTCAGAATGGTACCTGGACAGACTGTTGCCCATCGTTCTTGATCTGCAAGGAGATGTTCAATTTTAAGCTTCCAAAGCTCAAAATTTTGGCCATTGATTTTTTTTATTTCTATTCTCAAATTACTTGTCATTCTTCCAAGCACAAATTTAAAGATCTCTGATTTCTGACTTTTACTAGACTTAGGGTTTAGCTCAGATCCAATATTGTCAGATACCACATGTTAGGAAATATACTTCCATGCTAAACCTAGTAGAAGAGAAGAAGACAGATTTAAACAAGAAAGTAAATAACAAAGCAATCACACAATACACAAAGATTTTACCTTGTAAACCCAAATGGGAAAACCAACATTCCTTGAGCGTCTTGCTCTCTTGTTATCTTATTCATTCAGAATAAAATGTTACATGCCTATCCTTGGTCTACACCTAAGACACAATCAACATCATATTCTCTTGCTTGACACAAGAACAACCCTGCAACCAATTCGACTTACATCTACATGACCGACAACCTTTTGCTCAAGATAAGAATGAATATCAACTACAACATCCAACTTAATACAATTACAACATGCCTTATTTACAGGCTTTACAGTAGGAAAAACCCTAAAGAATGGCGCCCAAAAACGATTATAGATCCACGCAGATCATTGGGCACAAATCCCGCGAATGTCAAGATTTTGTTATAGTCGACTACCTATCGACCTCCATTTGGTCTTCAGTATTTAGTTGCCACGCGACCTCCTAATGAACTCTTGTTGGTTGACCTCTCCAAATTTTTTTCGATCACTTTGACTTCGACTTTTTCTGATCAATCACTTTGACCTTCAACTTTCACTGCAAAGAATATAACAACCCAATAATTAGAAAGGGTTGAAAGTATATGCTACAAATTTATGGTTTGAAATATTTTGGAAGGTTAAAATAATTTTGAAGGTTAAGTTCATGCCCAAAAGGGGCATGGTCTCCAATGTCCATGAGGGCCCAAGGGGGTGATTACAAATCATATGTATTAGCCATGTGGGTGGAGTCCATGTGAAAGGAGTTTAAACCCACCAAATGAATTAGAGCCTTCTTATAGAATGGAAATGTGTTAAGCCCTAATATTGGCTAATTACCCCTTAATTGGGGCATATTACATTAGTAATGTTATTTTATTTATGTCGACTTTATTCCATTAGATGTAATTATACCTCCTAGTCTCCTATATATACCAAGGAGACATTTTCATTTGGAATAATATTGGAATTGTAAATTTATGTGGGCATAAGGAGGTTGCCCCCTCAAAGAGGCTTATTATCTAAATTTATCTATTTTTCAAGGCGTTGATTACTTAATCTAAGGTTTTTCTATGCTATATTGATATTTGGTTCTTAACATATGGTATCAGAGCTCAAGGTCTTGGGGTTTTTCTACTACATCTGAGACACCTTGGAATTTTCTCTATAACTTTTTTTCTACAAAATTTCAGAAGGAACGGCTTGGAGGATATTTAGTAGATGGATCAAGGTATGCTAGTTTAAAATTTTAGCTCTTAAGGCCTTACAATTTCGGAGATACAACCTGTGCAAGATATGGTTCTAGAATCATCCTGAACTGAGTCATTGCGGAATTTTCGCTATAAAAAAATTTCTGTAACATTTCTGACCCTGAAATCTGGAGGATATTCACAGAAATTAGTAAGGTATATGTGGTAAAAATTTCAGCTTATGGGTCGTCTTAAATTTGTAGATACAGCCCGTGGAAGATAGGGTATCTAACTAGTCCTATTGACTAGTCTCAAGAAGGTGTTACAGGTAAAACAATCATAACTTCTTCCTAGAGTATCCAAATTGAGTGATACTAGTTGCATTGGATAGTGGACAATCTATAGTATTTCTGGTACGAATTTCAGAATTTTATATCAATTATTTTGTGCGAGGCACACTATACAAGTGACATCTCCTGGAAAGGCCAAAAATCAGCAAGTTGTGGGGAAGTTACCGTAAATTCCACTTGGCACATCCAATTTTGATCAGACCTGTGGAATTGCAGAGAAGAAATATTAGAGAACTACAAAAAATAAAGTTTCATACCTAGAAGGGCTGAAACTTTGGAGATATAGCAGAAGAAATATTGTCTAGCGGAACCACCTCAAAATCAAGGTTCAAAAGTGATACTTGGCCAACATGCCACCCAAAAAGGGAACTTCTACACCAAATAAGACTCCAGATAATCCTAAATGGACTCTTGATGAAGGTGAAGAAATGCGTAGGGACATAAATGATTTACAAAAGAAGACAGTAACAAAAGATGAACTACAAGAGATGATGGAGGCTTTAAAAGGGGAGATCATGGAAGGATTGAAAAATTTCATAATAGAGAGGACACCTAAAAGTGAAAATGTATCCCATGAAATTCATGATGAGGACACAAGGAAGGTGAATCAAGAATGGAGAAATTCCAACTTTGGGTTGAAGA
>ML777334.1:96548-111422 GCA_009831015.1 Picea engelmannii | reverse complement strand
TCCTTACCTAATAGGTAGGCACTTCAAGGTCAAAACAGATCATGATAGTCTTAAATACTTCTTGGAACAAAGACTATCTTCAGAAGAACAACAAAAAAGGGTAACCAAGATATTGGGTTATGATTTTGAAATCGTCTATAAAAAGGGGGAGCAAAATGGTGTGGCAGATGCACTCTCAAGAAAGGATGAAGATGTTGAGGCCTTTCTCTGTGCTATCTCGATCATTCAACCCGATTGGATAATAGAAGCAAGGGATGAATGGAAGAATGATGAAAAAGTGTGGACTCTCATTCAAAGATTGCAGCAAGATTCCAGTACATCAGATACATTTACATGGAAAGATGATTCACTATGGTACAAAGATCGCTTATATTTATGTAAGAACTCCCAACTCAAACAAAAGGTATTATTGGTATTGCACACCTCTCTAGTAGGAGGGCACTTGGGATTTTTGAAAACCTACCATAGAGTCAAGAAGGATTTTTTTGGGGATGACCTTAAAACTGATGTTCAAAGGTTTGTGGCAGAATGTTTGGTTTGCCAACAAAATAAGGTGGAAAAAATCAAGACCCCAGGTCTTTTACAACCATTAGCCATCCCAAGTCAGCGTTGGGAGGAGGTTTCCATGGATTTCATCACAGGGTTACCGAAGTCTGAAGGAAAGAGTGTCATCATGGTGATTGTTGATAGGCTGACCAAGTACGCACACTTTTGTGCACTATCTCATCCCTTCAAAGCAAGTACAGATGCCACCGCATTCATGGAGACAGTTCAAAATCTACGTGGAAGCCCAAAAATTATTGTAAGTGACAGAGATCCCATCTTCACTGTACATTTTTGGACATAATTGTTTTCTTGTTTGGGTACTCAATTGGCTCATAGCTCATCTTATCATCCTCAATCTGATGGACAAACCGAGATAGTGAACAAATGTCTGGAAGGTTACCTTCGTTGCTTTGTCTCTAATAAACAAACACAATGGTTCAAATGGTTACCCTTGGCAGAATGGTGGTATAACACTTCCTTTGATACTACAACAAAAATGACACCATTTATGGCACTCTATGGATACCACCCTCCTTCCATTACTTCTTCTCTAAAAGAAAAATCTAAGGTTCAAGCAGTGGAATATCACATCGAGCATCAACAACAAGTTCTCCAAATCTTAAAGGACAACCTGACCATGGAAAAAAATCGCATGAAACAATAAGCAGATCAACATCGCAGTGAAAGAAGTTTTGAAGTAGGGGATTGGGTGTTTTAAAGACTGCAACCATACAAACAGATGTCCCTCAAGCAAGCCAAAAAGGATAATAAATTATCACCAAAGTACTATGGCCCTTATAAGGTGTTGCAAAAGATTAGTACTATGGCATACAAATTGGAGTTGCCTGCATCTTCACGAGTACACACAGTTTTCCATGTTTCATGCTTAAAGAAGGTTATAGGTGACAAGATCCCAGTTCAAACTATATTGCCAGAACTTGATGAGGAAGGAAAAATCATATTGGAGCATGAAGCCATCACTGACACAAGAGTTCGCCGGTTGAGGAATAGATCCATTTCAGAGTATCTCATTAAATGGAGGAAACTACCGGATGAAGATTCCACTTGGGAAGATGAGTCTTTTATATAGAAGCATCAAGAGTTACTCAAGCGTTGCGGACAACACTTGTCTCAAGGGGAGGGGCATGTTAATCCCTAATATTGGCTCATTACCCCTTAATTGGGGCATATTACATTAGTAATGTTATTTTATTTATGTCAGCTTTATTCCATTAGTTGTAATTATACCTCCTAGTCTCCTATATATACCAATGAGACAATTTTCATTTGGAATCATCTTGGAATTGTACATTTATGTGGGTATAAGGAGGTTTCCCCCTCGAAGAGGCTTATTATCTGAATTTCTCTCTTTTTCAAGGCATTGAGTACTTAATCTGAGGTTTTTCTATGCTATATTGATATTTGGTTCTTAACAAAATGCCCCCAAGAAAGGGATAATCATGATGAAAAAAGGTATGCTAGAAGCCAAAAATGGTGGAAGAAAGCAAACATCCTTACTTAACACCAATATTACAAGTAATGTCCATTGCATATTCGTTATTACTTTTAATCTCAACAATAAAAAAATTATAAAGCCTAATCATAGAACTACATAGTTCATGAGGGATACCTATTCTTCTAGTGTTTTCCATAGCTTGGATCTAGGCACATTGTTGAAGGCTTTTCTAAAACCAATGAAACAATAAATGAGGTCTTTTTTTTTCTATCTACAATCCTCAATAGTAACTCTAATGGGTGGGAAGGTGATCAATGATAGCATGGTGATTCCTAAACCTTGCATGCCCTTTAACCCTTTTATTATTATTATTAATCGTGGAAAATGTCCTTGAGGAAGCTCTTTAGGTGATTCCTCACATTAAATGCCATGTGGGGTAAATGTCATCAAAGTACAACATATATTTGTAACCCAAAGGGACTCTACTAAACTTGAACCAATGACCTCTCAATGATCTCCACATAGAAACTGATTGAGCTAACCCACCGAGCTATAACTCTTTTATTATTATCATCCTCTAGCCATTCACTAATATTTGTTTTCAATAATCAAGCCAAATAATTTTGTTGAAAGGGGGCTAATCATGATAATTTGATAACTAGTTAGGCCATCTTTGTTCCTAAATTTGAAAATATGGGTAATTGTCAATGGGTGCTTAATCAAGACAATGAAAGCAGGGTGGTGTTATCACTCTCACCAAGGTTCAAGTCTCCCATTGACATGCTTGTGCATGTGCTCATTTTTATGTGTGCTTGTGCTTGTGAAAATGGGTTAGGCTATGTGGAAGTCCTACTTTTGGATTCTTAGTCAAATGGGCTTCTATAGCATGGAAATATGTTTTTGCACGAGGTCTTAACTCAAGGAATGACATAGCACCTGTGTTCATTGGATATTAAAGAATACCCCTAATTTCACTAGATATTAATATATACCTCTAAAAATCCTTTGGTTGAACCCCCTTCCCAATACATCTTTCCAATAAAAGAAACCCCTATTTTTACTAGATATCCCTTTTCATACCCCCCAATACCTATATACCCCTGATACCCTACCTCCCCCCTATTATCACAAAATTTGTAATTGTCCCAAAGGAAAAGGGTAAAGGAGGGAAAATTGGCATAACATGAGGTTGTCCTATCATTGTCACCTTAATAAGACACCTCTTTCTATTTAGGGTTGATAGCCTAGGGGAGACATCCCCGATGACCTGGGGGTTTGAGAAGGCAAAGGTAGAAGTGTCGATAAAAGATATCCCTTCTCACAAGTCACACTGATCAGAAAGTCCCAAAGTTTAGTAAATGAAGCAATGATGTTCTTGAGTGTACCTTCCCATAACAAAGCAACAAGAAAACAATATCTTTTGCAAGTATAATTTGATGTTAGTGCTTCATAAAACCTTGGACTTGTCGATAAAAGCAATACGTTGATGCAAGATGAAGCAAACAAAAATTCTATAACAACAATGTATACAAGATGATAACTTCACAATCAATGCCTTAAACAAGCTTCACAATGACCAAAAATGATAATCCAACAATAACAATACACTAGCACTTGTCAGAAGGTAATGAGGCAATGTAAAAATCAACTTTTGCAATTGCTTTTAAGAGATTTTATTGCTGTAATAGTTGGTTGTAGCTTACTTTTGTAACAACAAGAAGAAGTTTAGTGAATTAGTCTACTCCAGGGTTAGGAAATGTTAGTAGATAGCTTGAGGTAATAGCTTTAAGGGTTGTTCTCATCAATCAATCAAATAGAAGGTCAAGATCAATGTCTTTAGGGTTAATGGAGTCACTTTTAGCAGCGGCAATATTGAAGGAATCAAATGATAATGTATGGGCTAAGGAAAAGAGGGATGATGATTGAGGTGTTGGTAACCCAAGGCCTCAATCAACAAGCCCTGGAAGGAAAACAACCATTAAGAAGTAGGTAACCCTAGGCCCTGGCGATTTTCCTTCTTCTTTAGCTCAACGATGAAGTAAATAATGGTTTGATGAAGAAAATGATGCTAGGGTGATACAATGGTAGGGATCTAGAAAAATTCTTCAAGAGGTAGGGTTTCTAGCACAATCTAGTAGGTGAAAAGTTGTTAAGGTAAGGGCAATAACATGTGCTTGACCTCCTAGGGTTTTAAGCTAGAAATTTCATAATATTGGAAAAAATGCAAAGTAAATGTACTATAACCATTCAAAATAAAGAAGAATTGCAGAAATTCACTTACATTCACCAAGAATAATCTAGCAATTAGCCTAGTTGAAGACTTTCCACCAAGAAAAATGCCAAAAACACCAATATAAGCCTCCTCCAAGAGTTGCACACCACTTAATTTTAGCCAATAAACCCTGAGTGAGCCGAATTTCAGACCTCACTTGTGTGAGTGAAAGAATGATGAAAAAATACAAGGGAATAATCCCTTATTTATACAATCCAAATGACCTTTAATTACAAAATTAGGTCAAAAAGGCCGACATGGCCAGTTTACATGAAAAAACCAATTTTACACAAAATTATCCAATAAAACCTTAATTTTATCTTTTTAGGGTGACATCATGCCCCTCCTAGGGTGACGTTAGCCTATCTACTAGAACGCCAACCCTCCAAGTGAAACGTTGGGGCTCAAAACCCTTCAGTAACTGCCACACGTGCCAACCCAAACCGTCCTCAAGTTGGACACCTCAACTAGGTGACATCAAGACTCTGAATGATGACATCAAGGGCCTTCAAGGGCCAACATCATGGTGGGAGGGAAAGACCCCCCCGGGTCCAAGCCTTCCAGGCTGTCTCTGGTGGAATGTCCTCCTCTCTCTTCGGTGCAAGCCTCTGGTATATGTATGCCCCTGGATGGGGTCTCAACATCCATCTAGTGGGATTTTATCCCTATGGAGGTTCGAGCTAATCATCTCCCCATATGTACCTATCCATCGGGTGTGGCCTTGCAACAACAACAAGTATGTCGTCCATGGGATCATAAGTCACAGGGATCATATCAATGTCAATCACATCTAATAATTGAGTCACCCAAATATGTGCATAAAACCCCCCTTTTCCTAGACAAGTGCTCAAAGATGTTATGCTATTCTACAAGCCGGGTTTGGAGAGGGTCTCACGACGTCCTATTGGGATAATTCTCCCAAAGTGTGGGGTTTCCCTAGGTGAATACCAATCTAGGTCATGTAAGTGCATGAGATGGTATGGGGATATTTGAGCAAGGGGTGCAGTGATGACAGAGGAATGTAGGGCTTGCCTGTGAGTGCCTCTGAAGAGGGTGAGTTGCACCTTGTTTTGGATGCAAATGTTTCCTAGCCCATTCAATGCCTTTTTTCCTCTTTGTCTTATTTCTTTTTCTTTCAAGAGAATAGCTGGGGGACACTACCCTAACATGGTGACCAGTGGTGACAATGTTACCCACAAGCATTTTATAGAGATGAGAAGGTTGGCTCGTGATGAGACCCCCTTTCTCTTGGCTATGCTACCAAGAGCCACTACCCTGGCGTGGTGACTAGTTGAATGGTAGTGTCATACCGCTACATTCCCATGGACCTAATAGGCTAGCTTGTGGTGAGACCCCCTATCCTCCAACTAGGTCTTGAGTTTATTTATTTTATGGGTCCCTCCTTTTTCTTATTGAGAAGCCTTTTATTGCTTCCTCGGGGATCCTTGGGTGAAACATATGAAAGTTTTCTTCTTTTGGCTTTTATCTTTTGCCAACTACTTTTACCCTTTGGGCCTTTAGCCCCTTCTTCCCATAAGGCAAGGTACAACCCTTAACTAGCTTGGCAAACCCAATGCCCGAACAAATGCAGGGGATAGATGAGCAGGAAGATGATGAAAAGTGATAAGTATGGTGGGAATGAACGATGGCCTTTCATGAGCCCACCCAGTGGCAACTCGCTCCTAAGGGAACCAACTTGCTAGGGAATTTTGTGATCCCCTGTAGGTATGGACAAGTCAAAAGGCATAAATTTTGAGCACAAGTCATAAAGAAAAAGAGAATTAAATGCACATATTCAAATGTTTTGAGAATTAGAGTGGCACATAACATGATACCCTGACTCAAGGGTTTGACAGTTAAGGCGAGTTAGGGTTTGACAGTCGCGGGAGCAGCATGAGCACCAAAGNGGGGGGTAAGGGGACCCCCTCATACAACAGGTAGTGGTGGACAGAGGAAAAGGGCCAAGAGGCATAGTTTTCAAGGCACCAGCGAGAGGAACCTCGGGATCAGACCCAGGGAAACGACAAGAAAGAAACCAGGAAAAAAATGAGAGCACGGGAGAAGAATCTATGGAAACTCAGAGTGAGGCGTAAGAGACCGCGAAGGCTAATGAGAAAGAAGGGCGCAACCCGTGAAATCCCAAAACAACAATGATACTCAAGGTGATACTGGAGGACCCATAAATGCAACTCTACAGGGACCAAATGAAGACACATGTGCTCATATGCAAGTTCATGGGGTTATGGCCCACAGAGAGAACTCTGCGCAACTGGATCAAATATCACTGGAAGCCAAATGGAGAAGTGGAGCTCCACCTGGGCTTCAAAAGTTTCTTCACAAAAATCTTCATGAATCTGGAGGATAGGGATAGAGTCTTCAAGGGAGGTCCATACTTCCACGCCTCAGTTGGACTGTACATGCAACCCTGGAAAGAAAAATTCTCCCCGAAAAAAGAGACATTCAAAAAGGTATCAGTCTGGCTGAGATTATATTCCTTACCCTTAGACTATTGTTTTCCCTCCACTTTTGAAACAATAGAAAACAAACTGGGGAAATATGTGAAGACTTCAGAAGCCACCCTAAAAGGAAGATACACATCATACACAAGAATCTGCATAGAGATGGACATTTCTGGAGCACTCCCAGAAGCCATAAGTCTGGAATTCAGGGATGAGGAATGGATCCAAAAAATAGATTACGAATAGATCCCCTTTAGATGCAGAAGATGCCATGAACACGACCACCTGATCAGATAATTCCCTCTTAATAAAAAGCAGGAAGCGACAAACCCCAAAACAGAATAGGATGAGGAAGGGTTTATAACACCGAACCCTAGAAATAGATCAAATAAAAAGCAGAATAAAACCTCAGCAGGAAATAACCAGGAGACCTAAAATAAAATGGACAGAAGGGACCAAACAAATAAAGAGGCAGAAAATGAAAGTGACTCGGTAAAAGCTCAAGAGGTCAGAGAACAAGCAACAAAAGAGCCTATCGACCGGTCAAGCAACAAGACAACACAGGGGAGTTGCACAACCCTGATGGACAAAGAAATAAAAGACAACAAAACTGCCATGCAAGATGCAAAGGGAGATGCGGAGATGACCCTGAGCGAAGTAGGCACAAAATACCCTGATCTCAGGGACCTGGTGGAAAGAGAAGGGATAGACCTTCCGAACATATTAGAGCAATGGAAAAGGCAGGGAGTCAACAACGTACCAACAAAGCAACTTGACCGCATCCAGTACCTGTTTCTCCTACGGGGGGAAGCTAAAGCCAGAGGAAAAAAACACACACATAGGGAGATAGGACACCTAGGAGTCAAATCCAGTGAGGGACAACCACAACTATCACCCAAGCAAATGAGGAGGAAAAAAGGTAGGAAATCAAACAGTGTAGCCCTACATGAGCTGGGAGCGCCACTGATAAATTCAGGTAAGATCAAGAAACTCTTTCCCAACTCCCCCCTCGCATGTTTAAATGAAGGTCATAACTTGGAATATATGATGCCTAAGCAACCCAAGAAAGCAAAGAATCCTTAGGACTAAACTAAAGCAGGAACAACCAGATCTCTATTTCATTCAAGAGACGAAAAGCACTAGAGATAGAATGGAGGCAATCAATAAACAACAATGGCGCAAGTACAAGATGGTATCCATCGAAGACCATCAAATGGCAGGCAACATTCTCACTTTGTGGAACCCACAAATTCTAAATCTAATAGCAGCCGAAGCAACCAGGCACACCCTAATGGTATGCATGCAAATCATTGGAAGCACAGAGGAGATTCTCTGCACTAATGTGTATGGGCCCCAAGGGTTAGAGGAAAAGAGAGGAATGATCTGATACCTAGAAGATATAAAATACCGATCCACCAACATCCACTGGATCCTGGTAGGGGACTTCAACATCATCACCTCACTTACGGAGAAGAAAGGAGGTACAAGAAGATTGGATCGGGATGCGGATGATTTCTCAAAGTTCATAGACATAGCGGAGATGGTAGATCTCAAAACTAAGAATGGCCAGTTTACCTGGAACAATAAACGGATGAACCAATTTTAGGTAGCAACAAGACTTGACAGATTCCTTATATTGGATTCAATCATTATGCAGGGGCTAACCTTAGATTTCAACATCCATCCATGGGGGGGATATGATCATTGGCCAGTGCAACTGGAAGCGGGTTTCCAAACAACACCAACGAATAGACCCTTCAGATTTGAGAAATTCAGGATTGAACACCCGACTTTCAAGGAAAGAATCAAACAGTGGTGGCGGGAGGAGCAACCAGAGAAAGGGACCAGGATGTTCCAACTTCATAAGAAACTTAAGTACATAAAAAATAAGCTCAAAGAGTGGAACAGGGATACCTTTGGGAATATAAACCAAGAAAAAACAACTTAGAAGAAAAAATAAAAAAAACTCCAAGAAACCTGCATGCTGGAAGGCTATACGGAGGACCGAAAAAAGGAAGAGATCCAGATGACCCAAGATTGGGAGGTACGATGCCAACAGGAAGAAACACTCTGGCGTCAAAAGTCCCATATCTGATGGCTAAAGGAAGGAAAACGGAACACCAAGTTTTTCCATAGAACAACCATGGCCAGAAGAGCCCACAACAAAATCCTGAAGATCAAGGACCATGATGGAATCGAGCGCAAATCACATCAGGAGATTGAAACCGCTCTGGTTAAACACTTCCACAGGATAGCCCAAGAACCCAACCAAGATAGAATGGAGGCCATTCAAAGTATAACCCAACATATTCCACGCTTGGTCACAGAGGAACAAAACATCTTCATAAACAAACCTATTACCACGGAAGAAGTTGACCAGGTGCTCCAGGAAATGCCCAATGGAAAATCCCTAGGTCCATATGGCTTCACAGTGGAATTCTTCAAATCCTGTTGGGAAATCGTCAAACATGATGTTTATAAGGTAGTAGAAGACTCTAGAAGGTCATCCTCCATCCTTAAAGCACTAAATTCCACAATGATCACATGACTAATCCCCAGAGAAAATGAATCCAAAACCCTCGACCGATACAGACCTATAGCGCTATGCAATGTGGTTTACAAGATAATCTCCAAAGTCATAGCAAATAGACTGAAACCCCTCCTATCTACACTGGTCTCACAAGAATAGACAGGCTTTGTGGAAGGAAGACAAATAATGGATAACATCATCCAGGCCCACGAGATCATTCACACCTTGAAGCTTCAGAAGAGATGGGGAATGATAATACAACTGGACCTAGCGAAAGCTTATGACAAAATTAGCTGGCACTATATGGTCAAGACCTTGGAAGCCTTTGGTTTCACCCAGCACTGGATCAGTTGGATTGTCAGTCTCATATCCACAACAAGCTACTCGCTACTAATCAATGGAGCCCCTGCCAAACCTTTCTGGCTCACGAGAGGTATCAGACAAGGAGACCCGTTGTCCCCCTTCCTGTTCATTCTGATGATGGAAGGCCTCAGCCGGAGCATAAAGAGCGCAACCACAACAGGGGAAATAACAAGTCTCAAACCCTTCGAAAATTGCCCTACTTCAACACACCAACAGTTTGTGGATGATACCTTACTCCATGGCATACCCACAGTCAAGGAAGCTAAAGCCTACAAATGAATCCTATAATATTTTGGGGAAGCGTCGGGCGTTGAGATCAACCATTCCAAGTCGATGATCTTCTTCTTCAATACCAACCCAACTATCCAAAGGAATTTGACCAACATTTTGGGATTTGAACAGAAGACACTCCTATCTAAGTACTTGGGGGTTCCACTACCATACAAAGTGTACAAAATGCCAACTTGGGAAGGAGTAATAAACAAGTTACAGGAGCGGGTAAAAAAATGGACATATAGATCCCTCAATCTAGCCGAAACATTGATCCTAACCAAGTTTGTTTTACAAGAAATCCCAACCTTTATGATGTCCGTCTTCCCAACTCCACAGGGGATTCTACAAAAAATGAGAGCCATCCAAAGGGAATTCCTATGGCGAGGCGCGGAAACAAAGAAAAAATGGTCCTTGGTGGCTTGGGAGAAAGTCTGCAAGCCAAAAAGAAAAGGAGTCCTAGGGCTACAGGACCCACAAGTGACCAATAACGCTTATGGGGCGAAACTCTGGTGGTGTTGGGTCAAAGAAACTACTACACCTTGGGTAAACCTATGGAAGGCAAAGTATGCCACAGACATTCGCGACCAGGACAAAATCTGCTTCAGAGGAACCAGGGAAGGTTCAACCATTTGGAACCTAGCCTAGTGCAACAAACCCTGGATTCAGACACACAACTTCTGGGAAAACAGGAATGGCAGAACAACCAAATTCTGGGAGGACGCTTGGCAACAGGAACTGAAAATGGAGAACTCGGATAGAGAGGTACTCCAATGGGAGCTAATAGCGCAAGGTAAAATTAACATCTACCAATATTGGAAACATGAAACAGACCGCAACAAATGGAGAATCTGGGACAAGATCACTCTGTAGAACAATGATCCACCCACAACAACAGTAAAAGAGGTGGAGGAGGAACTGGGAATATGGAAAATAGCAGTCACGAAAGGAGAGGACCAGTTGAGGTGGGGACAAAAATACAGTGGGGAATTCAACCTGAAAGAAGTCTGACACTATATAGCGGACCTGGACCAAGAAGACCCAGCGCAACATTGGGATAAGCTATGGAACAACCCCTAATGGACAAAGATAAAAAAATTCCAATGGTTAATACTTCACAACCACATTCTAACTTGGGAAAACCTAAGGAAAAGGGGATTCATAGGTCCATCAAGATGTCATCTCTGTCAAGCCTAGGAAGAAACAACAAACCATCTCCTTGACGAATGCACCTACACTACAGAACTCTGGGACTGGGCGACAAGTATCTTCCGCCAGTCCAACAGGATCTGAGGTAACATTGCTGCAACCATCAATCTCTGGAAAGAGAACTGCATCGAACAAGAAGAGGTGAACCTCTATTGGATACTCACCCTAGGAATGATAATATTGTTGATATGGAAGGAAAGGAACCGATGCATTTTCAGAAACCAAAGTTGGCCCGAAGGGAAGATCAAGGAAACAATAATCTCCATGACACGAGATACAGTGCAGAGCCGCAACTGCCAGGTAGGTAGAGCGCAACCCACTGACCAAGATTCTTGAGTCATAGAGGCCTTCCACCTGAACGACGGCCACAACCCCAATCAATTCAGACGGTCACCGCAACTCCAAGTAGGTGAGCGCAACTGGAAGCCACCACCTTCATGCTCCCTCAAGTTGAATTTCGACGAGGCGACGAAAGGCAACCCAGGGCGAACATGTTTGGGAGGAGTAATTAGGGACAGTAAAGGAAACATCATCCATTTGTACGTCGGGAGTCTAGGAAACTCAACCAACAACACCGCGGAATTTGGAGCCTTGGAGATTGGCTTGGAGATTCTAAGTCGGGAGGGGATGACAAATTCCATAGTGGAAGGAGATTCTACGCTAGTGATCAACACAGTAAGAAAACTCCAAAACGATACAAGAATGGGCAAAATCTAGAGACACTGGCGATCGGCACACCTACTGCAAAAAATCCAGGAGCACTTGCAGACAGGGATCACAGTGGAGATGTGTTGGGTTCGGAGGTCAGCAAATGGACTAGCGGACATAATAGCGAATGAGGGGTTGGATAACGAAGGTCCAGAACTAGACACAATCTGGAGCAACATCCCGCAAGGTCAATTCCGAACAGATTGCACCCAACTTGCAGCAAAAGACTATGACAACAATAGTAGTATAGAAGATCACTTCAAGAATGGAGGCGCAGAAGGAATTGAAGAGCACGTAGGTTCCAAGAAGAATCTGAAATCCCACCAATCAAACAAGGTTACAAATGCGGGTACAGATCACACATCCGACGAAGGCACAACACCACAGTCCTATCAATAGAAAGAAGTACAGGGGTTACCCGTGGGAAAGCATAATAGATAACCAGCAGGCGGTGAAGGACGAAGGACGAAAAGGTTCACCGGGGTCAAGTTTGGGTACACCTCACCCAAGTACCGTTACGGGGCGGGGAAATGACTGGCGTATAGTGTATAAGGCAAAGCATTGGCGCAAGGATTATGACAAAGCCATCAAGTGCACACGTTCTGGAATAGAGGATATGAACCAGAAGGTCCACCTTGATGAGCAGGCCATGATTGCAAGGTTGAGACTGCAGCCGGGTTGGCTCCATAAAATAAGGTATAACAGAAAAAGAAACAGACTGGAGCAAAGCAATTACAGGGGGCACCTTACATACCAGAAATGGGTGAAGTGGAACAGGAGAAGAACCCAATGTAAAAACTACCATATGCAAGAGAAAGATGGTATGCATGAAGAAAACCAACAACAAGAGAGGCCCCCAGGGGACAGAACTTCCGCCAAGCGCCTAGAGGATGACAAGAATCGAACAAGCGGTCAGGGAAGCAAAGAGTGCCTTCCTCATGCAGGTCGATACAAAGGGAAAGACAATCATCAAAAGATGGGAGAGAGAAATCAACAATGCTCGTAGGGGAAAATCCTGGACAAAACTAACTCAGGAAGCGGGGGGGATAAGGGACCCAGGAGCCACACAACCCAGAACAACCCTCAACCACAGGATGGTGGAGGAAGCCTGGAGAACAAAAATGTTGATAGGTAAGATGTGTGTGGACCAGAAGGAGACCAACAAGACAGAAACCAGGGACCAGAAGAAGGTGCTCACAGGTATTCTGAACCGCCTCAGCAACCTGGAGGCGAGTGCAAAAAGACTTGTGGAGGACTAGCGAAGCCAGCAGGAAAAAATGGAACGACTGACAGGGAAATTCCATCTTTATCTATGCTATGTCCACCATATAGACATTACGCCAGTCGACAAAAATGGAACCCCAACGTGCATCATAAAGATACGCTTGGTGGAGCAGAGGTAGGAGAACGAGGCAAGGAATGATGGCGATGAAGAGCACCCCATCAAGCTGGACTAGCGCAGGACCAGCCCTGGTCAAGTTTCTTAGTGTAGGAGGAAACCCCACTATGCTTATGCTTTCTTTGTTTTCGTTATGTTGTCATTTTTTCAAACTAGATTGCAGAGGTTTGAGTCGGTTTCCCATGATGGTGGCCCAGGCCTCCCCTGCTATATTAGACATTGCTCCCTTGGGACGCTAGATCTGGTTTCCATTTTGGCAGATCTTGGGAGTCCCTGTATATTTTTTGTATTATAATTTTCTTCAGTAATATAGATTTTCACACTCATTTACAAAAAAAAAAACATGATACCCAGACTCATTACCTCATGGAGCAAGACCCACTGCTGTTTCAGGACTAGACCGATGGGATGGATGCTGCTACTACTGACAAGATAGAGGCGCTGAGGAAGAAGGATGGGCCCTCCAGGGCCAGGCTCAAGTCAATATGGCTCTCGATACTCCATGTCTAGGACCTATGGGCCTCAAGACATAATCTCCTTAGTTATCCCTAGGCTAGAGGATAACACCCCCAATACCTACAATATATTGACTTTATTTTTCATAATATAAAAACCCTCTTTATGAATGAACGTGATAAGATATTGGTGAACAAGGTGAAGCCCCCATGTATTTTTTTCCCAATGTTAAATCTAAAATAGAGCATATATTGCTTGCTAGTGTTGATTGGAAGTTTTTGGTTAGAAGCAAAATAGGGACAACTCAACTTTCGATCCATTTTTTAGGGAAGCCTGCTTGATAGCTTGATTAAATTTTTTTTTGATATGAGACGACGAGTTCAAACTCTTTTAAAATCTTGACTTGATATCCTTCAATATCTTCAAGGAGGTGCTTAATCCCAGATTTTACATCCTCCACTGGAAAAACCTCATTGTTATGATAAGTGATCAAGATATCCTTAAAATAGTGCAATTTAATCTTTAGATTATATGAGTAAAATTATAAAATATCAAACCCTCAATAAGGAAGGAAAAATGTCCCGTATGGGGTGACAGGTGGCGCACTAGAGCCATGCGGAGGCGAGCCAGGACGCGGTTTAAATGCATCTACCGGCTCGCAGGACCCATGCCATTAATCCGCATGTTTTTGCACAGGAAAGCCATCGCGACGAGGCCTCTCGTGCGCGTGAAGAGTACCCTGACCCAGAGCACTATGCAACAGCGATTAATGCAGAGCTTTAATGCCAAAGATATGGCGGTGGTGTTCATAAAAATCCTCGTCGTGGGAGCGATGGTTTCATTCCATAGTAGGTGCTGGATTGCTCTGGACCTGCATTCGATTCCGACAAGGTGCAGTCTCATTTCCCCGGCTCGGCGTTTGCACTACGACATTCCACCCACTCAGAGCTTCTACAATGCACACGCTATGCCTAGAATCCGAGGCAAATCACGCCGGGGCGCTGCATGGCATTCGGAGGAAGCTCGGCGCAAACGGCAGCAGAAATTTGAGGCCGCGGAGGCACGCCGCATTCGCAAACAGATTTTCGAGAGGGCCATGGTGCTTGCAGCACGGCGACGCAGGACCAAACCACGTACGCCACCAATGGCGTACGTGGAAGAGGTCATACCAGAAGATGGCCTGCCCAGTCCTCCACGACATATCCT
>ML777334.1:64920-94680 GCA_009831015.1 Picea engelmannii | reverse complement strand
ATTACTTGTGATTCTTTAGAATTTTGTTTCTGTGCTAGAAAAGCATTAAGAGAAGCTTTCCAAGATCACCATACTTTTGTTGAGTTAAGAGGTTAGGAAGGTTGGTAGTGTGATAAATATTTTGAAAATGAGATCTAATATGGGTACAGGTTGGACAATCTAAGAGAAAGTGTTTTTCATCTTCAACATTCTTAGTGTCACAAAGGTGACACACTCTTTCATCCCATGGAGTTTTAGGAATTGAACAACGCTCAGTTTCACTATGGAGCTCGTGAGAATTTGCTCTTATATTAGCAATGTTTATTTTTTTCTTTTCACTTGGAAAACACATAGATAATTTTGATCTTCTAGATTAGGGTTGATTACATCTTTATAATACCTTAATTTTCTTTTTTCCTTTAACTCTTTATCACACCACATTTTCTCCTTAAATTTTGATTTGACGTTTTTTTTTAATAGTATCTTTATTCTGCAAAATGGTTTCTTCCATGATTCCCCAATAGTTTAGCCAAGACCAGGCGTTTTTATGCCATCCTCGCTTGAGTCGATGGTGGTTATGACTTGATTTTGAAGCAATTTTAGGTAGCTTCTTGTCTTCCATGTTGTTTAACTTGTTCTTATACATTAGGTATCTAGTCATAGCCATGCTCTCAATGGGGGAGAGGCTTGTTTCTGTTAGGGTCCTAACCCGCACATAGGTAGAACAATATATTCGGATGTAATAAAGGTCAATATTAATAAGGCCTTGCAATAAAATAGAATAAGTCGAATGTAAGAAGACCTAATAGAAGCTTACGCTTCTAGAAGGATCTTCCTCTAGATGCTTCTTTTGATAGACATATTTAGTATAAATAGGAGTCGAGGGTATGAGAACCCTAGCTTGGATATTATTGTAATAGACCTCTGCTCAATTGGAGGTTTCCCCCTCGAAGAGGCCCGTGAACATTGCTCTCAAAATCAAACTGTTATTTCTGTTATTATTCTTATATCATTTCAATGTTATTGTGGTGATTTTTCTGGTTATATTGTTGTTATTCTGCCATTTCTAGCATTTTATTTCTTTTCTGCATACTTTTTATATCTAGTATATTACAAGTGGTATCAGAGCACTTTCCTCGGCATAAATTGTGGTTTAATTTTTTTTTTCCCGGGTAGAGACGTATTCCGACGTCTTTAAGCCACAAAGATCTGTCGTTACACGCATAAACCCACAGTTAAGGGATTCATACATGCAGGAAATAGAAGTGGTACTTAAGCGCACATCTATTGGCCACCCTTGTAACCCCTGCTGGCACCCCTTCGAGTGGTAGCGCATCAGACAACACCTATGTATGGATCAACCTAGATTTCCTAAATCCCTCTTTAGATAAACTGATCGGCCTCCTGAATGCTATAGTGCCACCGAGAACAACACTCGGAAAGATACTCTTTAGTACCTAGGTAGTCGGGTAGTACGACTAAGGGCATGCTCTAGCCTCCTTAGTTAGTGCCTTGAGATATTGGGCTGAGTACTACCGTTGGACCCCACACGTATATCAAAGAGCTATAGCACAGGACAAATTGTTGTCTGTAGAACCCTAGAATACCTAACCCTGGGGGACATAAACATAAACAAATTAAAACATACAAGATCTATTGTCGTGCAACTATGTTCATGTTGCCAAATCACTACACATTTCTTCCTGGTTAAGCATTTGGGCATTTAATCACTGCAATATTCTTGAGACCAAAGTATAACTCTGCAGGTGTATTAAAAAAAGAAAACAAGAAAAAAGGAAAGTTTGGAATTTTTTTTCAGTATTATTTGAGACTTATTCCATTGGATTCCTCTCTTTGCCCTTATCACATTCATACATAATATTTTTCGGCACAATTTTTGACCCCACCCACCCCATTTCGGTTCCCTCATCATCATGGCCCATACCCGTAGCCAAGACTTGGAAGCTCACTTCACTACCTTGCAATCTAATCTCATTGAGACCCAACAAGAAGTGAAACAAATCAGTGCCAATGTTGTCGCCATCAATACAACCATGTAGTCCTCAATGGAAGAAATCAAACAAGACCTAACCACCCAACTTGAATCTGTCTTTTCGACACTCTGTACCAACCTGCATATCCCTACAGATAACCCTTTATTTGACCCACCTCCACATACTGAAGCTGAAAATTCCTCTCATTCCCATAACTTTTAGCACCATCACTTTCAATGTGACCTATGCCTTCCGCAGGTGGATGTGACCAAATTTGATGGCTCAGATCCCACTGGTTGGGTAACCCAAATGGAACATTATTTCTCTTTATACGACATTACAGATGACTTGGCCAAACTCTGGTATGGTGTTCTCCATCTAGATCAAGAAGGTTGGCAATGGTGGCAATGGAGAAAAACTTCCCGTCAAGGGTATATTGCTTGGACACACTTTGTGGTAGATCTTTATGAACGCTTTGACATTGACACCAACCATTTGGGCCATTTGACAAAGTTGAAACAATAAGGAACAATGGAAGACTTTATAGTTTCTTTTGAGTGCCTGACTTTTCGGACAAAGGGCATGTCTAATGCCTTTTTTAGAGAGTGTTTATCAGTGGCCTCAAGGATGAGATTCGGGCCCATGTCCTCATGGTTCAGCCTCAGAGTTGGGTGGAAGCTACTAAAAGAGCTAAAGAATCACAATAGGTTGTATCTTCTCAAAACCGAAAACCCTCCATTATCCCTCTAACTAAACCAGTAAATCCCACTACTCCCTCCGCTCCACTAAAGATCCAAAAATTGACCAGGGCCAAAATGGTTGAACGCCAACTCAAAGGCCTTTGTTATAATTGTGATGAAAAATATTTCTCGGGCCACAAGTGTAAGGAACAAAAGATTTTTATGGCCATCTCAGAGGATATTTCGGAAGAGGGGGTTGAAACTCCCATTATGTCTGAGTCACCTAAAACCACTGACATCACCCCTCCCTCAGACCCTCCTGAAGTAGAACCGATCATTTCCCTAAATGCTCTCACTAGCTTCTCTACTCCCCAAACCCTCAAGCTAATTGGTTACATCAAGCATAGGAAGGTCATCATTCTGGTTGATAGTGGAAGCACCCATAATTTTATTCATCGCTGCATCACCCAAGGAACTCATTGCTACATCCATGCAGTCAATAATTTCCAGATCATGATTGTCAATGGTGGATCCATGAAAAGTGGAGGGCGTTGTGAAAATGTGCGTATCCAAATTGGTGACTACCACATGAAATCTCATATGTTTGCTATCGACATGGGCGGTTGTGACATTGTGTTGGGTGCATACTGGCTGAGGAATTTGGGTCCCATTCTCATGGATTTTAAGGAATTAACCATGTAATTTGACCAGGAGGGCCAACAATATAAGTTCCAAGGCATCACCACCGGTTCACCTAAGATCGTTAGTTCCCATCGCATGGAAAAGCTGCTCAAAAAAGGTCATTCTGGTGTTATTGCCCAACTCCATGCCATACAAGCAAAAGAGACATGCTTGGTGCTGCAAGACCTCCAATCCATCCTTTCTAAACATCAAGTGGTATTTTCCACTCCCCAGGGACTCCCTCCTTCCCATGGTGTTCATGATCATTCCATTCCCCTTGTACCAGGAAGCCTTCCTCCCAATATCCGTCCGTATCGTCACCCCTTTTCCCAAAAAATTGAAATTGAGAAAATGGTCCAAGAACTCCTTAACGCAGGCGTTATCTACCCTAGTACGAGCCCCTACTCTTCTCCAGTGGTCATGGTCCTGAAGAAAGAAGGTTCTTTGCGAATGTTTCCTGAATTCCGTGCCCTCAACAAACTTACCATTAAAGACAAATTTTCCATTCCTGTCATTGATTACCTCTTGGATGAATTGAGTGGCACCCAGTTCTTTACTAAACTTGATCTTCGTTCTGGCTACCACCAGATACGTATGAAAGAGGCAAACATTCCCAAGACTGCCTTTATAACTCATGAGGGCCACTGTGAGTTTTTGGTCGTGCCCTTTGGCTTGTGTAATGCACCCTCCACCTTCCAAAGCCTCATGAATCATGTCTTTCATCCTTTTCTCCATCATTTTGTCTTAGTTTTCTTTGATGATATCCTCATCTGTAGAAAAACCTGGACATACCATCTTGCTCATGTGGATCGAGTTCTCCATCTACTCTCTCAACACCAACTTTTCTTGAAACAGTCTAAATGTGCTTTTGGCACCTCAGAAGTCGAGTACTTGGGTCATCTAGTTGGCAAGGACGACGTCTGGGTGGATCCTAAAAAAATTGAAGCTATGCAAAACTAGCCTCACCCAAAGACTCTCAAAATCTTGCGTGGTTTTCTGGGCTTAACAGGTTATTATCGCAAGTTTGTTAAGAATTATGGAAAGATTGCAACACCTCTCACTGCACTCCTAAAAAATAACTCTTTCACTTGGACTTCAACAGCTGCTCAAGCTTTTCAAACCTTGAAGATGGCCATGTGCACCACTCCAATCTTGGCCCTTCTTGATTTCACAAAGACCTTTGTCTTGGAATGTGATGCTTCAGGGAAAGGAATTGGTGCTGTCCTTATGTAAGAGGGTTAGTCATTGGCTTTTACCAACAAGCAACTGTCTGAAAGAAATCTGGGAAAATCAATCTATGAAAAGGAAATGTTGGCTATTTTGCATGCAGTTGATCTGTGGCGCCCTTATCTATTGGGGCAACGCTTCCAAATTAAGACAGACGATCAAAGCCTCAAGTATTTCATGGAACAACACATTTCCTCCCCAGAGAAACACAAATGGGTGAAAAAGCTCTTTGGATATGATTATGAGATCATTTACAAGAAAGGCAAAGACAATGTGGTTGGGGATGAACTTTCCTGAAAATATGAAGATGACATATCCCTTTTTTCTCTTTCCTTCATTGTACCAGATTGGCTCCAAGCCGTTCGTCAGGAATGGCTACATAATCCCAAAAGTTCGCATCTGATCCAACAATTGTAGTCCAATGCTTCAACTTCCCCAGGATACTCTTGGCTCCATGATGAGCTTCGATACAAAGGTCGTTTGTATTTAAGTAAACAATAAAAAATTAAATCCACTGTACTTTCTAAGCTTCATGCTACACCCACAGTTGGGCACTCTAGGTTTACCAAAACCTATGATAGGGTCAAACGTTCCTTTTTATAGATGGTATGAAACAGGACATTCGTAATTTTGTCGCTGAATGTGATGTGTGTCAATGCAACAAGGGCGAAATAGTCAAATCTCCGGGCACACTACAACCGCTTCCGATTCCACCTGCTATTTGGAGGGATATCTCTATGGATTTTATCACAGGCTTACCCAAATCAGGAAATAAATTAGTCATGATGGTGGTTGTTGATCGCCTTTCCAAGTATGCTCATTTTTGTGCTCTTCAACACCCATTTACAACATTCACGGTGGCTAAACTTTTCGTGGATCAGGTCTTCAAGCTTCATGGCATGTCGCATTCTATTGTTTCTGATCGTGACCCAACTTTCACCAACAATTTCTGGCAAGAACTGTTCAAGCTACAAGGCACCCAATTGCATCTCAGCACAACTTATCATCCCTAGAATGATGGTCAAACGAAAGTTGTCAACAAGTGTTTGGAAACATATTTGAGATGTTTTGCCTCGTAAAAGCAAAATCAGTGGGCTCAATGGTTACCCCTAGTTGAATGGTGGTACAACACTTCATACCATACAACTACACGCATGACTCCTTTTGAAGCGGTATATGGACAAAAGCCACCTTTAGTTCTCTCATACTTACCGGGTGTCTCGAAGGTCCAGGCGGTTGACCAAACACTTACAGTTCGAGAGGGTATTCTTCATACCCTAAAAGAGAATTTGGTCATGGCACAAAATCACATGAAGCAACAAACAGATCAAGGTCGCTCTGAATGTCAATTTGCAGAAGGGGATCAGGTGTTTCTTCAACTGCAACCTTACAAGCAAAATTCCCTCAAGGCCGAGCATTGTCAGAAGCTAGCGCCCAAGTTTCATTGTCCTTATACCATTCTCAAGCATGTGGGACAGGTGGCCTATCAGTTAGCTTTACCCGGTCATTCTAAGCTACATCCTGTTTTTCATGTTTCATGCTTAAAGAAGGTGATTGGAACTAAGTGCCAAATTCAAACCAACCTTCTCGAGTTAGATGAAGAAGGATCCATTTGGCTACAACCACAAGCAGTTTTGGACCAGCGAGAGCGTCGCCTTTGTTAGAAAACCATCAAGGAAGTGTTAGTCCAGTGGAAAGATACAACTCCAACAGATGCCACTTGGGAACCAACTACCATTCTGCAACAGTTTCCACATCTCAAGCCTTGAGGACAAGGCTGTTTTTAAGGGGGGGGACATGTTTGGGTCCTAACCTGCACATAGGTAGAACAATATATTCGGATGTAATAAAGGTCAATATTAATAAGGCCTTGCAATAAAATAGAATAAGTCGAATGCAAGAAGACCTAATAGAAGCTTCCGCTTCTAGAAGGATCTTCCTTTAGATGCTTCTTTTGATAGACATATTTAGTATAAATAGGAGTCGAGGGTATGAGAACCCTAGCTTGGATATTATTGTAATAGAGCTCTGCTTGACTGGAGGTTGCCCCCTCGAAGAGGCCCGTGAACATTGCTCTCAGAATCAAAATGCTATTTATGTTGTTATTCTTATATCATTTCAATGGTTTTTTTTTGTTTTGTTAGTTTGTCCGTGACTTGTGGGACTAACCTGTGGCTAAGAAACCGCAACTTAGGGGCATCTAAGCCGTCAAAATAACCCGGGGATCGCACCCGGCCTAAGACACACCAACCCTTAACATGGCTGGATTTTTTGTCCCTACAGGTTTCGAACTGGTGACTTAAACATCACAGAATGGCTTAACAACACACTCCGTCACCAATTGTCCTACACCTCGGGGACTATATCATTTTAGTGTTATTGTGGTGATTGTTTTGGTTATATTGTTGTTATTATGCCATTTCTAGCATTTTATTTTTGTTTTGCATACTTCTAAGAGGAGGATGGGATATGGCGTATTTCTTTTAATTTTGAGATTATAGGTTATAAAATTCTTTTGTATTTGCTCTATCTTTCTCCAGGCTTCACAAGAGATACTACAACCCCAGAATTCACATCCATAAATAATAATAGGTGTAACAAGAGTATTAAAGAGGAGTTTCTTCTTATCCCAACTCCAAAGATTAGTTGATTGAGAATTGTTTTCAAGCCCATAATAAGCTTTCCATCCCCCAATAATCGTTTTCTCAATGCTATAATTCTAATTGAGCTTGTGGTGAATATCAATTCCAAGATATTTGTATGAAGTCACTTCCTCCAAGTTTTTGTTGTCATATACAAAGGTATCATAAGGGATCTTATTGGATTTAGTAATCGTGACCTTAGTCTTATCAATATTAACAGTCATACCCATATTGGAGAAAAAATCCTTGAGGATTATTAGTTGGTTTTCAAGATCATGGGGGCTCCTTGCCATAAGAACGATATCATCGGCATAAAGAAGAAGATTGATGACTATACCAGTGAGAGTAGGGCCGACACAACTTTCTTTTTCCAAGCATTTTTCTAACTTGTCAATGTATATGCCAAAAAGGGTAGGGGACAAGGGACAACCTTGTTTGACTCCGATATTGTAGTTAATCTCTTTTGACCAACCCTTAGTGTTTTTAAACTTAGCAATAAATTTCTCATACATCCTTATTGCAACAACCCTCAACTCAAGAGGCACTTTTATCTCTTCCAACCTATTCCAAACGTTTTTCCTAGGAACAATGTCAAAAGCTTTTCTAAAGTCAACAAAACAACAAAAAAGATTGGTCTTAGTATTGCGGAACTCCTCTACAATGATCCTAAAGGTAACAAGATGGTCCACAGTTGAATGATATTTCCTAAACCCGACCTGGCCTTTAGCTCTTTTACCGTGACTTTCTAGCCAAAGGCTAATCTTCTTTTCCAAAATAATTCCATAAAGCTTGGCTAAAATTGGGCTAATCATAATGGTCCTATAATTAGAGGGAATGTATTTATCCCCATTTTTAAAAATAGGAACAATGAGGCTTTGCGTCCAGGGTTTAGGGAATCCCTGCTTCACTGCTAAATTGAAGAGCTTGTGTATGTGAGGGATAAGGAATGGCCCTCCGATTTTAAAAATTTCAGCTTGGTATCCTTCAATGTCCTTAGCTTTCCCATTTGCAAGCCGCTTAACCCCGAACTCTATGTCATCTAAGGAAAAAACTTCTTCCTTTGTAGGGACTATAGGAATGGTGTCCATGGCATTAGGGAACTCGTAAAGACTTTTAAGGTAGGAATTCCAGTCCCTTAAGGGAATCCTATTATTTTCTTTAGTATTGCGTTTTAGAATTTGGCTCTAGAACTTCTTAGGATCCAACTTGTATAGTTCTGAAAGTTGCTCTTGCCTTTTATTGATATAGTATCTTTTTTTCCTTTTAATTAAGGCTTTGTACATATTGATCTTATCGAGTTTTAAGGACTCATTAGAAGCATACCTAATGGCTTTCCTAGCAATTTTACATTCTTTATCATACCAAGGGTTGGTCGTTCTATTATTCTTTTTATAGGACACCTCGAAAGAGAACTTGTTAATATAAGTGGAAAGGGTAGTTGTAAAATTATGATAGAGTTCTTCAATGTTGTCCTTATAATAATATTAATTTACTATTTAAATCCTTGAAGAAAATGCCAACTTTACTTTTGTCAAAGTGCAAATTCCTTTGATTATCAGGATTCTCTTCAATGGTGCTCCTATACATGGAAAATTTTAGAGTTAGGGTTAAAGATTTATGATCAGAGTCAGTCTCATGGTCATTTAAATGGTCAAAAGTTGCTACTTGGTTGGAAACGAGGATATCAGATATCACATAATCTACAACACTACTACCTAGCCCATGAATACAAGTCACCTGGTTGGAGTTTGGCCACTTCATTACTCCATTGCAAATTATTAGGTCTTGAGAGCTGCAGAGCTTGACCAACTCAGTACCAAACAAATTCTCAATTAGGTCTTCACAGCTTCTTTTGTAGCTATTAGATAAAACAAGGTCCTCATCTAGCCATAAAAGATTATGGTTGGAGTCATTACTTAAAAGTGTAGCTTGTTTAGTTGCACTCCTAACATTAAAGTCTCCTAATAGGAGGATATTACCTTCATTTTTCAAATTATAAATATCTTGTTCTAAATTATTGTAGGGACAATTTTTATCTAGATTATTTTTCTTATAAAAAATAGAATTAATAGGTGCAAAATAACAAATTGTTATATACATCTTCTTAGCATTGGTGTGTGAAATTTCTATCCAAATGTATTGATTAATATGGTCAATCTTATGAAATTGAATGTGAGGAGAAATGCTCTTTCTAATATAAGAAGCTATGCCTCCTATATTAAGAGGGTCAATCTTATGAAGTTGAATGTGAGGAGAAATGCTCTTTCTAGTATAACAAGCTATGCCTCCTATCCATCTTATGAAGTTGAATGTGAGGAGAAGTGCTCTTTCTAGTATAACAAGCTATGCCTCCTATCCCTTTACGATGGAATTTTTTGTTCCATACCCAACACAAAACAAATCCTTCCAATATATATATATATATATATATATATATATATATATATTCAATTCAATAATCATCATTAAAAAATAATTAATTATAATTTATAATTTTAATCATACATAAATTAAAAAGTTAAAAAAAAAAACTATTTTCGTCTTCTATATTAAAAAATAATTATAATTTAGATTCATTTGAAATTTAAATAAACCTAATAAATGATATATTTTGTTATGATTATAACATGAGAAAGATAATTATAATTTAGATTCATTTAAAATTTAAATAAACCAAAAATATAATATATATATATATATATTTTTATTATAACATGAAAAAAGATCTATTCAAAATAATAATAACTTACTCCCCAAAACATAAACACTAATGAGACAAAACAATAATGACAAGGCCATGTACTTAGTCTTGTTAATCATATAGTTCATCCCTTCAAAATCAAAACATGTTAAACCAACTGTAAATGTATATGTATTCATTAATATTCTAAACGTTTTATTTTTTAAACTTTTTCCAAACACGTTTTTCAGATGAATTTATACGGGATAATATACACGTTCTACCAACCTGGATAGTGAACCTCCACACCAACGTGGACGTTTGACCGTCAGTTACAAAATAAGCACTGAAGAAATAATTTATTAGGTCAACACCACAGCGTACAACCAATAAAACATGAATATTATGTGTAAATCCCATCCACGAACGCGAAAATAAGAGTTTGCCATAACTGGGGTTCTGAGTGCCCCAGAGGTACCAACGATGGCACCTGAGATTACGTCATCTTCCTCTGACTTGGAGTTCGACAGCAACGTCAATGGGATCGTTCACTCGGAGGCGACGACGGTTCCCCAGCGCTGGGCCTCACTGCCCAGTTCGTGTTTAAAAACCCATTTTGTGACTCGTCCAAGAAATTGTGTCATTGTGTAATCCAATTTTTAGTTTTTCCTCCATCCAATCACTGAAGTTGTGGGTTGGTTCATCATGCAGAGCCTCTGTCTGTGACGGATCTCGCTGCAATGCCCAGACGTGAATCTCAGGTTCGTGTGGCCTATCAGGTATGAAATTCTCCCTTGTTTGAGGGCTGTCAGTTATTTTCGATCAATTTTTAAGAAATCACAAATTCTTCCCTGTTTTCATGGATGTTGGTTGTTTCCGGGCAATTTTAATTTTCTCTTTCAAGGCATTTTGCACTAGGATTGGGATATAGTGGCATTAGCCAGAAAATGGTATAATTTTTACATTTTGTAGCCCAACCGATGAAACTTATTTGCATATGGAATCAATTCTTATCTGTTATGTCAACACTAGTATGGGTAGGGCCTGCCTATTATGAGGTGTGTTATAACTTGTATTGTATGAGGTTTTATTTTGTGATTTTCATCACATTGATGGAAATTTGCTGCTTGTTCCTTGGAGCTGTTGGATCCACTTGGGGGATTCATCTTCATAGTGCCCTTTATCTTCATTGCATTTGATCTCTTGATGGAGATGTTTGGTTGGGGGAGTCTCACTTCTCCTTGGTTTGATGGTGATTGTACTGGCTACTTGGTGGTCTTCTCACATGTGCTTGCCTTGTTGATCACCCCTTGGTTGCACTTTGATGGATGTGGAGCATTCTATCTCATTATGGTGGTTTGGCATATATGATTATCTTGGATGTGGACGATGGTTCTAGCCCCCAAGGGGTTAGATGATGATGGTTAGAAGATATATGTTTCATGATTATTGAAGTTTCCTAGTGACTTTTACTTGATGATGTGGTATTATTTGGTGTCACCAAGAGGAGTGTTCTACATGGTCATTATATATTGGATGTATGATGGGGGACACACTTTATGTTTGGATGGGTTAGCCTTTTTGTTATGTCCTTTTTTCTAATAATGTTGCTATGGTGGGATGATTCATGTTGCCTTTGTGGGATTTTCCTAGGTGATTTAACTTTATAATATCACATTTGCTAGACATCACTTAGGGGAAAAGGTGTTTCATGATGATGGTACCCTCATCGATATGTTATTTCCTAAGTTAGAGTTAGAGAGGGGTTACTACATTATGATTTGATGGTGATCTAACCTTTTCCTAAGGTTAGATGGTAATTTTGATGTAATAATCCCTCGATGATGGTGCACTTTAGGTTGGGATTTATGTTTTGTTGTTATCATGGAGCAATTTTTCTATGGAGAACATCTCTTATTTACATGGTACAATATTTTATTAAAGTGCACCCCTCATTGGCACACATGTTCATGGTGATTTAATTTGTTGGTGACTAATGAGGAGGACTATAGTTATATCTGAGCATTAACCTTTGTGCATACATGTTGAGGTTGATTTAACTATTCAATAGTTAAATTAATCTAATTTATCCAAATTAAGGTTAATAGCTTGGGCACCCTATTTTATATGCTCCTTTTTCACACTTGGAGTGGCTATTTGGACTTATTTGGAGCTTTCTAGTGGTGCACCCCCCTTTTTGGGCACAACTTTCAAGGCATATAATATTTTATGTAATGTCCCCATTTTGGGACATTATAACATTATAGAGTGTTATGCCTACCAGAGTAGCCAGATAGGGGTAACAGAGAGTTCGGGAGATATTGAGGGGTTTTATTGGGCCCGACTTGCATCGTTCATCATCAGGATCCATTCCGCACAACTTGGCTTTAGTTCCGTTGCATTCCGATGATTTCCATAATTTTGAGTTATTATGGGTCATATCTTAATTAAATTCACCAAGAAGGTCATAATGGGCATATTACTTGGAGAAACCTCTTAGTGTAATAGCTCATCAGAATCGAGAGGAAGAGTAGTACATGATAAGATGATGAGAAGTGACTTACAATCGTCGGAGAAACCATAAGGATGGATAAATCATTTTTTAGAGGTAACATGGTTAATTAGTTAATTAATTAAGTGATTTAATCAAGGAATAATAAAATAAAGTAGAAGTCACTTGGAGGGAAAAGGTCAACAATGAATTAGGGTTTCGGGAAGCTATAAAGGAAGGGTAAAGCAACCTAATTCATAATGATGTTATGATTTGATATTGAGATAGTTGCAGAGGAGGAGGAAATCGACCCCCTTGTTGTTTTGTGGATTTCTGGAGGAAACCACCACCATTGATCGGTTTCGGTGTTGAGAGACACACCCTAGCCTATCGGAGCTACCATCCAGGTATCTCACCGTGCATTACAGTGTCCAGCTCAGTGATTGCGCAGCTCAGCCAGTGAGGGCGCAAGTGTTAGAGAGAGGGTTTGCACGGCCGCTTGAGACAGTCAGTATTTGGCCGATTCCTTCCGACCCATTAGAGAGCTAGTTAGGGTGCACCTATTGAGCCACCTGTCATCAGTTTTCGATGGTGGAATCTCCCGAAAAGAAGAAAACAATCATTTAGGGCGCAACTCTTGAGGAAGCACATTTGGGATTCCAGGGGACATTCCAGAGCAGATATGAGGAATCCCTTCCGACCCATTACAGAGGAGACCAGGACGATCTTTTTGAGCTATACATCGTCAGATTCCACCGGTGGAATCACTAGGGCGAACTCATTGAGCCTAGGAGGTGCGCAAACCCCCAGGGGGTGACATCCAGAGTTTTAGAGGTCGGATCTTTGGTCTGATAGTCATGAGGATCAGCCTAGAGGCCAGGGCACATCTTTTGAGACAGTTTCCAGCTCATTCCGACGGGTATCGCCATCAGGGTGAGTTTTTTCGAATTCTACAGCAGTTACCGTGAGCTACCAAACTGCTTTTTGCCGATCTATCCGTGCATGCGCAGACCATCATTCGTTCTTCTGATCTCGGGTATTTCTTATCAGTTGATTTGTATTCCAGTGACGATCCATGAGATCTAACTGACGATTATTATATCTGCTTCCAGTTATTATTGTATTTCCTACTTTTTCCGCATTATATATATATCAATGAGCTGTGTTGTCCCTATTTCGCATGCATTGTCTTATATTGCTAAAACACATAATAAATTGGAACACACATGCGAAAATCACCAAGCATGTTCACACAATAACTCAAACGCATCTAGAAACCCCTAGAGTATCAAATTCATTGGCCAAAAACCGTAGTTCAGCAGTAGATATCCAGATCAGATGGATCAGGGATATTTCATTTTATTGGTATCTTAGAGAGGTTGGCATGCTTCTCTAGGGCGCACTCTCTTGGGTTGGTTGGACAATTTTATGACATGGCATATGGAGGAGTATTTTATTAATGAGTTCTAATCACCTTGGCACATTCTCCTAGGGCACACTTCACATGGAGAATATTTTATGATTTGTTGGGTGGTTGAGGTAGTTACATGGCACATTTTTCTAGAGCGCACGTCTCGTAGGTGCTCTCTCATCTTTATTGCATGGATATTTCAGCTACACTTGGCATCTTTGGCCCTCATTGGAGAGCATCCTCACCTTTTTGACTTGGCATGGAGACGTTTTTTTATTTGGGGTTGTCTTAGCACACTTTTTAGCACCTAAATCAGATCTGAAATACAATAAAATCAACGATGAAAAAGTGGCTCATTCTAGAAGAGAATGCCTAAGTGTCACCAACAAACCTCCTCTCTGTTTGGGCTGGTGCATGCCAACCTTAGGGGGGTGTCCCTAAATGCTTTCTTGCTGTCATAAACTTGTAAAATCTGCAATTTAATGCCAAAAAACAGCAGCAAGAAAGTTTGTCTTCGGATAGCGTTTAGGCCATCGATGTAATAGACTCGACCCCATAAGTACCTTTTTAAGGGATGGGTTTTTTCGCTTCTTCTAACAACCTTAAATCTTTTCTACATAGCTCCATCCTCTTCTGCTCATCAAGAGCTTTCCAAGGTCGGTAATTTCACTCAGAACTGAGCTCTAGAACGAAAGCTATGGCCTCCCGAAGTCCTTGGATTTTCATAGACAACCTCTCTCTTATTGTCTCGTGGCATCCACGTGATGTTTCGTTGTTCGTGTCAACTGACATGGCGACACCCGGGTCCTGACGTGGCACTAGCCTAGCCTGCCATGGTGGAACTTCATTCCCCGCAAGCCTACAATGATCATTGCTCGGACTTTCTTCCGACGCACTTCATCGCTTATCTCTGACTCCACTCAACTCGTCATCCTGTTAGTAATGGACATCTGTCGTCCTAATGTTGTCTTAGCTGCCTTGTTGGCAAGCCGGGTCATCTACCATATGCTTTTCTTTTCCGTTGCCCACGTATCCTACCATACTTAGTTACCTTACTGTATTCGTGGACTCGCGGGTGGTGGTCTTGCGGACTCATGGTCTATATTCATACCTTTCATGAACCCGCCACCAATACTTAGCTTCTTTTTCATTTGCGGACTCGCGGACGCATAATTTTGTGCCTCCCCTTCATAAGTCCATCCGAGAAGTCTCAACACTTAACCATTTTTCCATCTACGCGGACTTGCAGACTCGCGGATGTACAATTCTGTACCTTCCCTTCATAGGTCCGTCCGAGAAGTCTCAACACTTAACACTTAGATTATTTGGTGATTTTGTCAGGTTTGCGGGTTGGCGGACTCACGGACTTGCGGACTTATTCATCTCACCTTCCCATCTCCTCGTACCCGCCATGCTCCTAAGTCCGCAGCCTACACTTTACACCAGCCAGACCTTCTCCGCAACCTACAAAATCACCCCCTATTAAAGCGCTTTCCAAGGTTTTGAACTCCACGAGGGCACTTGCTGTCCATTGTCTTAACCAATTACAGATTGGCACATGTTCCCATCATACACGTAAGATTTCTCCGTCAGTGTGATGTCACCCTTTTTCCTCGACCAAACTTAAGTACCTGCCCCCATCGATCTACGACTGAGATTACTTGATGCCATCCCGATAGATCCAATGGTCATAATTCCTTAGATGGATCCAACGAATGTTAACAACTCTGCATCTTTTGCAAATTCTCCTACGAGAGGGACCTTGATCGACAACCAGGATCAAAACTCCATACTAACTCGACGGCAAGCCTTCAAGGAACTGCACCTCCTATTAAGGCAGGCTAAAGCTTTCTCTCTTAGCCATTTTAATGCAGAATGTCGGACTATGAATAGTCCATACCTGTATAGGATATTTCTAGCCCGAGATGAACTGCATCAAGCCATAATTTCAGTCCTGATATCAGTGAATTATATGGGAAAAGCCTCGCATACGTGCAAGGATATATGTAATCACCAACAGTATATATACACACACACACACACACACACACACACACACACACAAGCAATGGCCGCTTAGATACATTATTTACACAAACTCTATGCATGCACATAATTGTGCGATTCTAGATAATTCTATCAAAGCAATATGTGCAAGTATAATTCCAGCACCATGAAAAAATTGCATAATTATCAGCTCCTCTGGTGTAATTATGCCACTCACTGCATATACACAAAATGTACAGGTTCATGCAACTCTTAACCGAATATGCTCATAGGTATAGTTATAACTGCGATCTCACTATTTGTAACATATAATTGTGATAACTGCACAATCCTAGCAACAATAGTCAAGGATAATTACAACAGTAAAAACCCGTGACAACAGTCACATACCACGACTTTTGTACAAGTTTAATAGTAGGTATTTTGACTGGTAATTAACACCTCAAATACCCATATTATAAAATAAACCCGTCTAATCATCAAACAAGCATACCCTTCCCTGAAACCTTCATAGGAAAATTCAGTCTTAAATTATAGTTCAATTATACAGGGTACGAAATTACTTATCTAGTACAATTGATAGCCGACCAACTAACTGCGGGTGTTCACCTTTCCACCCAATCGTAGGCTCAGATGCATTCACTCTTAGCATTTTGGCCACCCCCGTGCCAAGCCGTGATACCACTAGGGAATCTCTCTCAGGTTCTCAACAAGATTTGAAGGTCACTCTCCTTCACTCTACTCTTGGTAGAGATTTTCCATACACCCACCTAGCCCAGGCCTCTTCGAGGTTTATCAGATGCCTTTCCAACATCAAGCTCGCGATCCTCTTAGCTCAGGTTGGGTCTTCTGGGTTCTCCGACTCAAGATTTCGAGTTTTCCCCTCTTTTTCTGTCCCTCTCTGTGTTTTTCACAGTCACTTCCCCCCTTTTCCCATCTGCCTTCGTGTGCTTTTCTTGCACACCTCGTTAGGGAAGGTTCTCGACCAGTCCTCTTCCTTCTGTCAGAGGGAAATTCGTGGGTCAATCTGATCTGCAGAATTGGTACGTTGTTGTACCTATAGTTGACAGTCTCAACTGTCCAAACCTGATCTACCATACCTGGATTTATTTGGAGTAGTTGGTTGTCCAACTACCATCCTTCCTCATTAACTGATTTGCCTTGAAATCGGGGTTGAGGAAAATAATTTGAATATCAAATATTATCAACAAGGAGGTTTGGGTCATCTTTATCATGAGAGACCCTTCTCTAAGTTTCTTCACTCTTTCGTTTAGTGGTATCATGGCCAGTACTCAAGGCTTCACCCCCACAGTCAGTTGTTGGCAATCTCAATGAAAATAATAATGCATTTACATTGTTCGCATGCCATGGCATGGAAAATCATTAACTATGATTAATTACATATAATCAGGGGTTTAGGAAAGGGGTGTTACAATCTCCCCCCTTCAAAGGAACATCGTCCTCGGTGTTCTTTCACAGTAACACCTACCATTGCCTTTATCATTCAACTGCTTCAACATCTTTTTCCTTTTCTTGGTCTGCTCCTTTCCCAGACTCTTGGCATTTAGCACATGCCTACGACAATTTCAAACAAGAAGCATGTCAATTCATCATTTCATGCATAAACATTTTATTAATGTTCATAACTCGAGGGAATTTACAATCAGCATAATACTTATTTGTGTAGTTTATGGATTTGCATCCATATGGCTGTCTCATTAACTTGGCTCACTGAGGTTTGATATGTTGGAGTGCAAATCCATGAATACACCCATGGAAACAAAGTTGAAGCTCTTGGTTGATACTACGTCAGAATTGGTTGATGCTACTCTGTACAAACATATTATTGGTTCGTTGATGTATCTGACGAATAACAAACCAGATATATGTTTTGTTGTGAACACCTTTTGAGTCAGTATCTGGTAGAGCCCAAACGTGTTCACCTTGTAGCTGCAAAACATGTGATGAGATACCTTAAGGGTACATTGGATTTTGGTCTCTGTTATACTAGAGATCATGACTTCAGATTGTATAGATATACTGATTCAGATTGAGCTGGAAGTTTCTGATAGAAAGATCACTTCAGGATGTTGTTTTAGTCTGGGATCAACCATGACTTTATGGCAGAGTAGGAAGCAATCCAGTATTGCTCCCAGCACGACAGAAGCAGAATATATTGCAGCATGTTCCGCCAGTTGTGAAGCCATATGGATTCGGATGTTGTTGACAGATCTATTTGATCTGGAGATGGAAGCTACCGTGATCCTATGTGATAATCAAAGATCTATAAAAATGATGTGTTCCATGATGAGTCGAAGCACATAGAGATCCAGTATCACTTCATTCGTGATATGGTGCAGAGAGGAGCCATAAAGCTCCATTATGTTGGCACGGATGAATAGGTTGCTGATGTGTTGACCAAGCCACTGTCTCGTGTAAAGTTTAAGCACTTTTGAGACAAGCTTGGTATAGTCCGAAAGGACCTCCCTCGAAAGGGGGAGTAGTGTTGATGATGCTATGGTATCCTGACCAATAGCGGGTAGCTCAGTTAGGATTTTATATCCTAGGGGATTGATCATCCCTAGACAGATCCCGAAGGTTCGTAAGGACGAGCTGTCAGAGTACTTGTGCATGTATATGCTAACTTTGGTCAGTAGTGGTAGCTCCGTTAGGATTTTATATCCTAGGGAATCTTTTGATTCCTGGGAAGATCCTTTGGATCTGTCAGAGTACCACAAGATGTTGATGGCAGCCTTGTCCTGAAGATTTCGAGCTTCGTGCTTATGTTGTTGTGATGCCAGCCTTGTGCTGAAGATTTCCAGCTTCGTGCTGATGTTGTTGTGATGCCAGCTTCTTGCTGAAGATTTCTTGCTTCGTGCTGATGTTGTTGTGATGCTAGCCTCGTGCTGAAGATTTCCAACTTCATGCTGATGTTGTTGAGATGCCAGCTTCTTGCTGAAGATTTCCAGCTTCGTGCTGATGTTGTTGAGATGCCAGCTTCATGCTGAAGATTTCCAGCCTAGTGCTGATGTTGATGATGCTCCAGCCTTCGTGCTATGATACTGTTGTTGTTGATGTTGTATCAACCTTATGCTGTTATTGATGATGAAGATGTATTAGTGTTATACTAATCCATGTTGATGCAGATGATGATGATGCCACTTCAACTTCTTGCTGAAGAAGATGATGATGATGCCACTTCAACTTCTTGCTGAAGATGATGATGATGATGATGCCACTTCAACTTCTTGCTGAAGATGATGATGATGATGCCACTTCAACTTCTTGTTGAAGATGATGATGATGATGTTATTTCAGCTTTAATGTCGAAGATGATGATGTTACTTTAGCCTCACGCTAAAGATGGTGATGATGTTACTTTAGCCTCATGCTGATGAGGATGATGATACTACTCCAACTCCATGTTGTGAACGATGATGATGAGAAAAAACTTTCGATGATTTATAGATATGCCATTCAGTGTTCCAGATGTTGTTGATGTTGTTGCCCTCTCTCTCTCCTGATGATGTTGTAAAATACCCTTCTTGTTAAGGGGGAGTGTTGAAATATTGTAACTGGAAAGAGTATTCTATTGATTATTGAGTTATTATTTATTAGATCAATCCCCTTTTGTGGATTGATCATGTCGGGCATTGTAATTGATCAAATCCCCTTTTGTGGATTGGTCAAACCCTACATATATTGTGCAAATTAAGAAGTCGGCCCCTAGGCTAATTAAAGTGGTTTTAACCACTAAGAAGACAAGTCGGCCCTGCCTAGTGAAGAGACACCTTTCCAGCACCTGCCAGTTTATATAAATAAAGGAAGCCAAAGCCTCATTATTTCACTCACTCATTCACTCATCAAGTGCGCAAGTTTGGTAGCTGCAGTTGGGAGAAGAAGGAAGAGAGAGGCGCATTGCTTAGTGTTGGATATTCTCTAGTGTTTTGGTTTATTGTCTTGGCATTGTATTGGCTATCTATATTAAGGAAGTTTTTGCTGGGTTTTCTCCCCCATGAGGGTTTCCCAAGATAAATGTTGTGTATCTTGTGATTGCGTTTCTCTCAGTGATCCTACCTATGCTATTGTTATCTAGTAAATTGAAAAGAAACCTAATAATAGCTCAAAACTTAACAACCTCATCTCTAATCTGAGTGAACTTGGTGAGATAGATAGCAACTGAATCACACCTAGCCATGTTTGTGCTCCTGAGTTTCTCTCTGAGCAACATCTTCCTGCCCTGGTTATTTGATTGGTACAATTTGGCAATGCTTCCCACATGTCCTTGGCTGTCTTCTTTCCTGACAGATGAGGGATGATGTGGTCCTTCACTCCATCAATGATAATTCTTCTAGCTTTTACATATTTCCTGAGATGAGCTGGTTGTTGTGCTGGATATGCTGGTAGCATTGCTGACCCTTCAACAAACTCCCATAATCCTTGTTCCTCCAGCACCAGAGCAATGCGCTCTCTCCATGGACTAAAGTTAGAAGTTCCTTCCAGTCTATCTTCAAACCTCAAGCCTGCATTAGCCATTCTGTCAGTTGCCCTGGCTCACACGCCCTCTTTGGCAATTCGACCTCCTTGTTGATTTTTTTTTGTCTCTAGTTCACATGAAATCGACTTGGCTCCTTTGTATTCAAAGGCTGAGCTCTGATACCATGTTAATTTCTAAAACTCAGCATTCAGATTTAATTTTCCTGTAGTTTTATACCCAAAAAATAATCTTTTAACCAGAAATAATTTTCTGAACTATGCAACAGAAAATACAACCGAGTTATTAACTTAAAGTGCACAACAGAAGCAACCAAAAACCACATCAACACAAACACCAAAAATTACCCTGGAAACCCCAGTGTGGGGAAAACCAACAAAGAGGGGCTTTATTATGGCTTCAGAGGAATGAGTTACAACAGTAATTAAACCAAAAAATTCTTACAACTATTTTTCCCACTGTTTCAGCTGTACAACCCAACCCATATCGTGTTGTATGACCTAACCGAAATTCTTCCCAGTATGCCTAGAAATCGACCCAAAAATTTTGGCATCTCCTTGCTTCAGAATGAGCCAGAAATTTTGGTTTGTTTAGCTGTTGTATGGCCTAGAGAATTCGACCGTGTTCTTGATAGTGTACAACCTACTGGTACGGCCTGCTGGTATGACTTGTACGATCCTCTTCTTCCTGCTGTATGGCTTGGTGTACGTCCTTGCTGTACAACCTCTTTTGCAGCACCTAGGACTGATGTTGCTTGAGGACAAGCAATCTCGAGAAGGGAGGACTGTGATGTCCCGTTCCCAAGAGTAGGTCAACAGGGAGTGACTTAGTAGTCTATGTGTTCCTGTAGATTATAGTCAGGCACAAACAGGGAACAAGATGGAGAAATAAGGGTGGTTTGGGGGCTAAACAATGAATTAAGCCAAAAACTTAGGAAAAGTCACTTAAGCCTAGTCAACGAAGAATTAGAATGAAAAGGTGCTAAAGGGGGACTTAATTAACTAATTATTCACCTAAGGAGGAAAAGTGCCTAGCTTAAGTGAGGTCAATGGTGAATTAGATCAGGAAGGGTATAAAGGGAGGAATTTGACCTAATTCCTCATTATGCATTGTTATGATTTGATGTTGAGAGTTCCCAGAGGAGGAAGAGAGTCGACTTTATTGTTTTGTGGATTTCTGGAGGAAACCACCACCATTGATCGGTTTCGGTGTTGAGAGACACACCCTAGCCCATCGGAGATACCATCCAGGTATTTCATCGCACTATTCAGGAGTATCCAGTTGCAGTGTGCACAACTCAGCTAGTGAGGGCGCAAGTCAGATTGAGGGTTTGTGGAGCTACACGAGGTCCGAGTTCAGATTGCATTTTCCTTCCGACCCAGTTGAGATCCAACTAGGGCGCTTAGATTGAGCCACTTTCCATCAGATTTTGACGGTGGAATCTTGTAGGGTACATCATCCAGCCATTTAGGGCATAGCTCTTTCGACAGGACATTTGAGGTTGCAGACGAAGCATTAGAGTAGATCCGGGGAAACCCTCCCGACCCAGTTCCGCATTTGGCGAAACGATCGTTTTGAGTCCTATAGCAGCTGATTCTGTTAGGGGAATCATTTGGGGCGCATCCAGTGTCTCAGGAGGTTCGCAAACCCCCCAGAGGTCGAGATCTAGTGCCTCAGAGACCAGATCTGACATCCGACACTCATCCGTTTCAGTCTAGAGGCCAAGGCGCTTCTATTGGGACAGTTTCCAGCGCATTCCGACGGGTCTAACCTTCTGGACGAGTTTTCCAGCTTGTAGCGGTTACCGTACTTCTCCGGAATCACCTATTTTGCCGATCTATCCGTGCATGCATCAAATCTGCCTTCATCTTCTGATCACGTGTATTTTTATGCTATTTGCTTGTATTCCAGTGACGATCCATGAGATCTAGCTGATGATTATACTCTATATTTCCAGTATGTTATTGTATTTCCATGCTTGAGTCGCATAATACATGTTATTGGGCAGTTGATGTTCTTTACTTCTGCATGCATCCTTTATATATTGTTTAAACAATAAATACGCAACATGCACATGCAATAACCAACATGCACATGCAATAACCATAAATATCTCAAACACACAACTGAAACGCATCCAAAAACCCCCAGTGTATCAGATCTGCGAGACATAACATTAGATCAGTAGTGATCAACGGGATCAGGGATATTTCACTTTTCATGGGGTCCTTATTTTCTTGCGAAGAAGCTTTTCATTGCTTTCTCGGGATCCTCTTGGCGAAGCATCTGGAAGGTTCTTTCATTAGGCTTTTATCTTTTGCCAGCTAACTCCTCTCTGGGCCTTCATCCCCTTCTTCCCATGAAATGAGGAATGGTCCCTTCTAGGGTCAGTCTACCCCAAAATCCCAAGAAATGATGTCATGAAGGGAATTAATGATGGAAAGTGGTAAATATGGTCGGGAGTGGCACGATGACTCATCAAAGGAAGCTCCCAGAAACACCCCATCTTAAGGGTGACCATCTGCTTGAGTGCCCCAAGCCAACCACCAACATTTAAATAAGGTAAAAGGCATAGTTTCCAAAGAAGATGTCTCATAATAAAAAATAACCTCTGATATACAAGCTAGAATGCCTCAAATATTAAAATGATACCCACCATCATACCTGACATGTACTGCATGGAGCAAGACCCAAGTGAGCTGTGGTGGCAAGCTGGTGTGGATGATGACCAAGTGTTGGGTCACTGTGGTGGCGATGCGGTTCTCTAGCTGTGCAAAAGGATACTGCTGGTCATGTGGTCTCTTGACACTCCATATCTGCAACCTGAGGGCCTCGAGACATAATCTCCTTAGTTATCCACAAAATGGGGATAACATCTGGCTCCTACTTGGGGACATGTGCTCGCCGTAGAGTGCATGAGAACTGCGACATCTCCTGGTAGACATGTGCCTGCAAGGAAACATCAAACTGTCAGGTGCAGGATGGCCTACTCATCCTCGTTCTCATATGGTCATAATCAAAACCAACTAAGCTAGAAAAATGAAATTTTGACAATTACTAAGTATACATATATGATGATGAAATCAATAATGCAAGTAGAGAAAAATGAAAATGCAATGCAACTAAACTAATATGAGCAAACAAAATGCAAGATGCAAAAAAACAAGATGACTTACCTACTTACCTGGGGTCTTGTGACCCTAAATATCAAGTCCTGAAGGTGTCAGGTGAAATCGTACAACCAGTGCAACTACCTGATCAACGGACGAAGACATTTCCCCCTGTGCTTAATCATGTGAAACAACAAAGATAAGTCCAACACATAGTAATCATGAGCATAAATAGACATATAATCAATCATGAAATAAAACTCATGGAGATGGGTGGGAGAGAGGAAATCTTGCTGAAAAGAGAAGCCACAATCTCAGTCGTCCTGGAACTCTTGCCTGCAAGCATGGCCACAAGCCCGATCTATCCATCTCTGGAGTGGACCGACATATGTAGATGATGGCTCATCTTCATCCTCATCAACACAATCACTGCTCCCTGAAGATTGAGAAGATGTGAGATAACTCAAGAAGACCCCATGCTTCACCCGAGGGGAAGAAATGAGGTATGGGACGGGCTCAGGTCTAGAAGAAGAAAAACACTGCCTCTTCTTTTGCGAATTTTGGTGAGAATCCCTAAGATGACAAAACTTCTGCTTCGTAGAGTGAACCTCTAATTGCCCCGGGATGGCTATGTCTTGGTACTCTTCCAAAATCAAGGGCGAAGATGTCTGGAAATCCTCATAGAAAAAAAATGTATCCCCAAAAGGATATGCATCACCCTGAAGATGCTATGACAAGTCATTTTGAAATGGATCGAGCAAATCTGTGATCATGTCACCATCACCATCCCAAACATCTGAGTCATATATGCACGGAGACCAATCCTTTGTTTGAAGGCTACCCTCAACATCGTAGGTGGGATCTCTGTCAAAGGTGAAAAGGCTCATTTCCCATCCACGTTCTCCAGTCTGTATGAAAGTGTCAGTCACTTACGGTTTGAGGCCGCTCCAAGCCTTGTAAGGGGTCTTATCCTTGACAGATCTATGGGAAGATCTGTTTTGGATGTAGGTTGCACAATTAAGTGCTTCAACCCATAATCTCTGTGGAAGTGACTTTGCATGTAGCATGCAAGATGCCATCTCTTTTAGAGATCTATTTTTCCGTTGTCTTCAATCTTTAGTACTTGCAAAAATAATCTGGTGTGTCTTTTCCCTAGCAGTTCGTCGACTCTGATACCATGTAAATGTGTTGAACTTGCACATAAAAGATCTAGCTAACAAATGACATACACACTTTGCAGAGAAAATATGAGAAAAGAGAAACATGAGAGAAAGAATGGAAGAATTCTCATTAACCAAATGAATGAATGATAATTTACACATGATATACTTTGTATAACTCAACTAATGCGCACTGGAGGAGAAGCCAATGCACCATAGTTGTGGTCTAGAGTGATCTGGACACACACCAGCAGTTACGGGAGTAAACTGCCACCTAGTCTAGTCTCTCAGGCAGTTACGGGAGTTAACTGCCACCTAGTTTGAGTTAACTAGTCTCTTAGTCTTCAGTTAACTGACTGAAACAGAGTGAATTGAGGAAGAGATCAGGGAATCATGAGTAATGTGCTAGTCCGGTGATGATCCCAAGGAAAATGCGCATTAGCTGGTGATGATCCCAATGCTGCATGGTGGTGAAACCAATGTGGCATCTAGACTCCACTCAACTGATCAAACTGAAGTGTGAATTGAAGAGAATATTCTCCTAGAGTGTAGGAAAAAGAATATTCTCCCTAAACTATAGGAGACTGAATAATGACTAATAAACATAGGGAAAACCATAGGAAAATGAAATCCTAGGTGTGTGTGAAGTAACTCCAACACTGTAACACTTTAAAATCAAAGCTCTTGTCGTTCCACTATAGAGAGCTTTTGCCTACAAGGCTACATGATACCATTTGATAATAGAAAACAAAAATATAAGAATCTTTATAAATTACTTTGTTTATTTTTTTTGGATCTGTTTTGACACTTTGCTGAATATAGGTCAATTCAAAGCAAACTGTATAAGGTTTCTGGCATAGCTCTTTCAGAGACTGGTGTTCGTGTTCAGTTTTTTAAGTCAACTTTGTTTTGGTTGGCATCTAGGGAGTTTCTGGAGCATACAGTGAGGCCGCAACATTGAAAGCTTATCCACATTGTGAGGCTGTTCCTTGCAAAGAGTTTGAAGCGGCATTCCAGGTATGGAAGCAGTGTACACATTATTTAATTACAGAAATTATTTGTATTCTAGAAAAGCACAATCAGTTTCACAAATTATGCCATGAAATGCACAAAGCACTAGAATGTATTCTTACTAAGTATGCCTAAAGAATGATGAAGTGGGTTTGGTTTAATGATTTGTGGTTGGATTCTGTCAACCAGTCCAATTGATTGCAGCACATGTTTATGCATTTTTTCAATTGACATTATAATAGTGTTTACTGTTTGTTATTTAAAAATGTGTGGTCAAAGTCCATTTCCTGTTGATTGCTTACCTGCATACACAATACAGGCACAAGCTCATTGGCAGCCTGTACCATGAAGTAGGGACATTGGGGCTAGTTATTTTTAAAGATCTGTTTACTATTTTTCCCTTATTCCAGAATGCTTTGCATGGTAGAACTCTTTTTCCATTTAAAGCAATTATTTTGGGATGTGAAAGGACTCTGGCTTTGTTGTTCTATACTGCTTTGTAAATCTTTTGAGGACATAGGGGCTACGTTTTCATTTCCTTACCCATCATATATATGCTCTTTCCTGGCAGGCAGTTGAACTGTGGGTTGTTGATAAAGCGGTTTTGCCTATTGAAAATTCACTTGGTGGCAGCATTCACCGTAATTATGATCTACTTCTTCGTCACCGCTTGCATATAGTCAGTGAAGTGCACCTTGCAGTTAATCACTGCCTTTTGGGACTTCCTGGTGTGAAGAAAGAAGAGCTCAAGCGTGTTATAAGCCATCCCCAGGTTAGTGTTTTTAGTTCTTTTCTTAGAAAGTTGCTCTTCCCTTCAATTTTCTGTCAGTGCTTGTTTCAGTTTCAGAGTGAAATTTCTTGACAGGCTCTCTCTCAATGTGAGCACACATTGAGCGCTTTGGGGGTTATACGTGAAGAAGTAGATGATACAGCCGGGGCTGCCAAGGCAAGTTTTTCATGTGAAATGGTTAAAAAGAGAGGAAGATTAGTTAGTAAAATTAAAATGCCCTTCCTAGCATCTCTCCGCTTGTATTTATCTTTCCAAAATTTATTGTCACTCTATAATGCATTTAAGAGAAAGAAACTTGATGCTAGAAATTTTCTGGATTGAACTGTGTCAGGTTTCGAAACGTCCAACGTTTCGAGTGGACACTCCACCCATCATCAGGGACATAAAAAGCTCTAAAATTCTCACCATCATCCTGCTCAAAAATCCGCTGTCCTAAAAACGTTAACCACTCGCGCCCTCTGCATTTTGGCCCCTCGATTCCTTGCTAAAGAAAAGGCCCACCTAACCAAAACCATTTTGTCCAATGGCTACTCTCTCACTCAAATCAACCAAGCTTTTCGCTCAGCCAACAACCCTAAACCTAAACCCAAAATCACTCCTCCCCGTGCTCTCATCTCTTTGCCCTATATCCAAGGGACCACTGAACAAATCTCTAAACTTTTAGCTAAGAAGAATATCAAAACTGTATTCAAACCCTTTAAGACCCTTAAACAACTTTTCAGATCTGCTAAAGGCAAAACTGACCCGATGCTTGGACGGGGTGTTTACCAAATTCCTTGCTCGTGCGGGAAATCTTACATAGGTCAAACTGGAAGAACCTTCAAAGCCCGGATAAAAGAACATATGGTGGATACCACCTACAACCACGTCTCCAAATAAGCTATTGCGGAACACTCCTTTAACTCCAAACACCTTATTTGCTTTGACCAAACCAAAATTTTATCCTCTGCCCTGCATTACTCCTCCTGGCTTATTCGTGAAGCTCTGGAAATCGAAAAACACCCTAACAACTTCAACCACAAAGACGACTATAAGTTGAGCCAATCCTGGAAACCCACCATTCACCACCTTAACCCTTCTTCTTCCTCCCATTCTATCATTTCTCGATCTCTCTAATAAATTTTTTTATTTTTTGTCCTTCTCGACTCCACCCCTTCCCCTCCTCCTCTCCTCTTCCTCGACTTCTTTCCGATCACCTCTTCGCGTTATTGCTCCTTTTTAGCCCCTGACCTTTAACTTTCCCTCCCCAAATTTCCCTTTCCCGAGTGGCTTCTCTCTTGCTTCCTCTTTCTCCTTCCACTTTATTTCTCTTTATTTAACTAAATTTTCGGTCCTCTCTTTTCATTACTTCCTTTGCTCAATTCTTCTTCTTTATAGTTCCCCTTTCTCCTTAATCATTCTATTTCCATCAACTTCCTTCTCTCACCTCAACAGCTAGTTTAATCCTTTATTACTTGTCATTTTTCCTTTACCCTAATGTCTTCTTCAACTCTTTATTTTTCTTCTTTCCTATTTGTATATTTTTTTATCTTGACTAATTCTTTAATACTTCTCCTACCTAACATATAATTATCATTTCGCTTAACTAACTTTATTTTCTGACCCTAACTTCTGCTTCACATCTTTATTAGTATATTTCCTCCGACATTTACTCCTAACTAATTCTTTAAATATTATTTCTCCTAACTTTCATCATTATTTCTCACATATTATTCTTTTACCCTAACTTTTATTTTGTCTCTTTGTTCATATTATATTTGTTCCTAACTAATTCTTTAATCACTATTTCTCCCAGTTATTATATTTTTTCACCTTAACGGCTATATTAACTCCTCATTATTATCACCTTAACATTTATTACTATTCTTTATTATTATTGATCTTACCTATCATAAATTTTTATTTACATTTTTTCTCAACGGCTATATTTTTCCAGTTATTTCTCTTTCTCCTTCTTTCAAACGACTGCCATCCTCTCTTAGTATTTAAAGGCAAACCTCAGCACACTCTTTTTCAACCATTAGAGTTTTTTATGTCCCCGATGATGGGTGGAGTGTCAACTCGAAATGTTGAACGTTTCAAAACCTGACACACAGTTCAATCCAGAAAATTTCTAGCATTATGACTTACTGTGAAAACTTGCATTATCAGAAAGAAATTTTCTTTTCATGTTCTATTGGATATGAGAAGCTTCTTTGCAATTCTTGCAAACAAAATGAATATTGTTATTTGTTTAATTTTTTACTATTATATGTTCATCAATGTTTGATTCAATTAAATGATCTGATCTCAGTCACATCTTACAGAGCTCTTCTTGTTTCTGATTTGTGAAAATAACCTTTAGTCTTCTGTGCTTTCTAATGTTTTAATTTCATTTGAATGTTTCAGTTTATAGCTGCTAATAATCTTCGAGACACAGGGGCTGTTGCAAGCGCTCGAGCTGCTGAGATTTATGGTCTACAGATTCTTGCAGATGGAATTCAGGCACAAGTTTTTTTTTTCCTGTTCCTTTTTTCTTTGAGATATATTCTTCTATTAATGAAACAATGATGTACAAAGCAATTACAAAGAGAAAACCCTGTGGTAGATGGGTTACTACCACAGGACAAATTCAGGGGTAAATTGCAAACCCACCCTGCAACAACAAACCCTACAGCTAAAATGCCAAACTACTGCAAATCTTCCCCTTACCAAACAAGCCGGGGAAAAACAAAGACTCAAAAACCACCAGTAACAAACCATACCATTCTTCCCTTTACAACCTCACAGGGTGTCATGTAAGGGAATAGCATCACCCTGATTGCAGATGGTGGTAACTAAGGCTAAGCCCCCGAAAGCATTCACAAGTGGACTCACAGGTGGCTACAACCACCAAACAAGAACCTGCAACCAGAGAAACGCCCCATTCCTCACCACCCCAAAGGTATGTTGGGGAGCACATGTTCTCATAGCCATGACACCCAAAACCCACAAAATTTTTAGTGGCTGCTCTGCTCAGGGAAGCCACACCTTGGAATGGGATAAGCACTCCTTCCCACAGCCAGTAAGTTGTTACCCAGCATCAAGCTGAGTGTTCATGGGAAGATCTATGCTGGTGAAAATGGGCATGATAGTGCAGATGGCAACATGCTGCCATATTTTCTCCAAAATCCCATTGCATCTTCTTCGTGTTCTCCTCTTTGCTGACCAAGGAAATGATCTTTAGTGCTTTACAGCAGACCCTTTTTTCATTCCATTTCCATCTTAGGGGGGAAGAGATTGAGGTCACTGTTGCCGCCTTATACACACCTTTGGGAGACGTGGAAGAAATCTTCAATCCACTCGGTGTGTCCTTGGGGGCAAGTGAGAGTTAAGGTGCTGTCACCTAATCCTCAACTCCTCCGTCTAGGCCAACTCCTAGCG
>ML777334.1:48878-64820 GCA_009831015.1 Picea engelmannii | reverse complement strand
TCGCTAGGAGTTGGCCTAGACGGAGGAGTTGAGGATTAGGTGACAGCACCTTAACTCTCACTTGCCCCCAAGGACACACCGAGTGGATTGAAGATTTCTTCCACGTCTCCCAAAGGTGTGTATAAGGCGGCAACAGTCACCACAACATACACTTACTTGGGGGTTTGGTTTGTGGGGACTTGCTTTACTCTGTGATAGGGTTTCCAGCTGCAGCTCAGCAAGGGATTGGTTCCCTTGCCCTTTTGGAGAGGTTGTAATACCCCTAGGCTGAACCCCAATTGTACATATAAATGTTATTATACATATAAGCTGGTGAGCTGATGGTACAAGGTTTTTAGTTTGGTTCTGTGCGCATTGAGTCAGTGCGCTGGAATCTCATACCAAAGGAGTGCGCACATTTTATAATGTATTGCGCACCTGTGTAAGTGTGCGAGCATTACGCACTAAAGGCATTGTTGTAAGTGTGCGTAGATTGTTGTAAAGGCATTCAATATATATATATATATATGTGTGTGTGTGTGTGTGTGTGTGTGTGTGTGTCCTTCTTGTGTTGGATATTTTCCAGTGAATGAACAGTTGCTCATTGCAAATGATTTCTGATATGCTAAAATTTCATTGTACTTGCAGGATGAGTCAGACAATGTTACTCGATTCTTGATGTTGGCAAGGGAGCCCATCATTCCAAGAATTGACAGATCATTCAAGGTAATTTATCATTATTTGTAAAGCTTTTTGCTATGCTCATTGGTAGTTATGAAATATGACACAAGTTTTACTAGTGATTCAATTTTAGTTTGTTTATCCTTTGGTTTTGGAGTGTTTGATTTTTCTTTCTTATTTTTCACACCTCATCCATATGTCTGTTTACTTGTGTTTACAGACAAGCATCGTTTTCACTCTTGAGGATGGACCTAGAGTGTTTTTTAAGGCACTTGCAGTGTTTGCTCTAAGAGATATCAATCTAACAAAGGTAGTGTATTTTCATGGGAAACCTTTTGAAACATCTTGTTGATCGATTACACTAATCTATCATTGATATGATAATTAGCAACATCTTGTTGATCAATTACACTCCACTCTATCATTAATATTATCATTAGCATGCGTATGTGCTAACTGGCAGTCTTGAGTTCAATGGCCTTGTAGTCACAATGCATGTTCTGTGTGCATACACAAAACTCATTACATAAAGTTACTGAAATGAGAACAGAGGTCTAGATCATCTTAGGTAACTTGGGTTACCGAAGTTACCTTATGATTTTCTAGGTTTGAAATTCCTTGCAAGATTTCTGTCCTTTCTGATTTTAGTTGTTGGCCTGTTTTAGCTGATTGCCAATTTGGCTTTGAATAAACTGTCCATTCAATTGTGGCAGATAGAAAGTAGACCTCAGAGAAAGCGACCATTGTGGGTAGTTAATGATAGAGACACTGGTGCTGCAAAGTGAGTAATGAATCATCGTTGGTTCATGTTAATGTATTATTTTCCATTTGAACTCCTTTTTATGAGTTTAAATATTTTGTTTGTGAGAGATTGTGAAGGGAAGCTTAGTCTAGTTGTTCTATGCTTATTTCTTATACTTGAAATGTGGAGTTTTTTTTCCATCTTTTTGAAAAATCAGTTCACTTTTCTCTTCTCCAGTGATTGTTAGGCTGTTGTAGGTAAATCAAAGGAGTATGTAAAGCTTTGCATGATTTTGAGACAATTTGTGGGCTTGGTAATTATGATGTGTTGCAGGTACTTTGATTATCTCTTCTACATTGATTTTGAAGCTTCTATGGCAGATCCACGAGCACAAAATGCCTTAGGTCATCTGCAGGTATTATGTGCTCTTATATTTGTTATCTTTTGAAGCTCTTCCTTGTGACATGTTAGGTTTGTCATCATTTATTTTTACGTTTCTTTAATCTAAAGAATTTGTCCAAGCTTATTGTTTTTTACCAAATGTCATCTGATGCATATTGGTTAAAAGTTCTTACTGCTTGTTTTAGATCTGCTTCCTCTTTTCCTTGATTCTGTTTCTCTTGGACGTTGGCAATTACTAATACATCTGAAGGAATTTCTTTTGGCAAAAGTTCAATCATGGGCCACATATATTACATTATAATTACTCAAACATCTGCAGTGCCAAATTTCATAATTTGAACACTCAGGATTCAAGGAGTACTAATCTAAGGAGATAGTAATTAGAAGTCATCAATATCTCTTCTCAATTTTGCTCTGAACCTCACCCATCTTAGTTTTTGTTTTTTGAAAAAGGTCAAATTATATTAAAGGCTTGCAAATGTACAGATAGATGAAAATTGGGCATTAGCTCACTCAGTGATCTACTCTTATTAATGATGACACATATATGATATAAGCAATGTCCTTTAAACGGACCCAATGGGCTACATAAAATGGTTACAATAGAATCAACTTCTATACCTCATTTTTTGTCAGCTCCTTTGGCTGCAAATAATGTTAACACAGCAGGATTAAAAACATCAAGCTATTTTAGGGATACCGCAGGATAGAGAGGGTGAATAGACACAAAAATGAATGCATAAGAAATGTGTATTTCTTCTCATTATATTTCTTGAAAAGAATAAATGGAATTCCTTCAACCAAGCACTAGCTATCTTTGGATGTCAGGAATTTTGTCCTCGAAAATTGCCTTATTTCTTGTCTAGATGGATCTTAAGAAATCCCTTGGCAGAGAAGCTACAACAGAGTTTTCATATACGTTTACTTTTCAGCCTATAATGATAATATCTACCCAAATTTAATATAAATCCAGATGGTTCTTGAATTGTGCAGAAAATATCAGGATCCTTAGCTGCCATCTTCTGCCATGTATTCCTAACAAAGGTGCACTAGAAAACAACTTACAAGTGATCAAAGGTCTCTGTCTGCATGCAAAGGATACATGAAATTCCGTCTTTATCAAAAATCATTTTTTTATTTTTTTTCCCGCAGCAGTAGCCACATAAAATGGCCTGTACGCAATAATAAACACTATGGCAATTAGGTTGCACAACGACTTCCAAATGTTTGCTTCCACCAGTTGCATCTGAGCAACTGTGTTCCACAGGATACTTTAAAGATAATTAGCATATATGAATTTGGATTTGGATTCAGATTCAATACGATTCGAAAACAGTTCATCTTGAGAAAATCTAGTTTGATAAAAATAGGAGAATACACCTCTCATTAATACAAAAAACTCCGCAACTATTCAATTTAAAAGAAAAATCTCCACTAGTTTATACATGCGTCCTCTAAACTGATCTAGACCCTGTAGTTATAACTAAAGCTTCTTGCAGAACATATTTAAAAGTGCACACAGACCCGCCTGAAAATGTCCAGACGGGCTATGAGGGTTGATGTGGCTCCAAGCAGAATGCGGGCCAGGAGGGCCAACATAGCTCCAGCTACTGTGGTGGTGGAGTACTTTGAAGTCAACTAGTTTGATTAACATGTCCATTTGTTGGGTTTTTATTTACGACTGAGTCGAATCTGAATTTGGAAGGGGATTTGGCCAAATTTCTGTACCAAAATGGCCTGATTCAGCCAAATTCTGTTACTATGGGTTTAAACTTTCCTAACAAAGAATTGATTTTCCAAATTAACTTGTCAGCTAAGTCACCTGACACGATGACACGTTTATGTATATATATATATATATATCTAAAAATATATATGAAAAAAATTTGAAAATTACACATACAAAAATGAAATTTAGACATAAAGATTCATATTTTGTTAGAAACTAGAAAATTTACATGACACAAAACTTTAAACATGTAACATAAATGATGAATCATGATTCAATGATTCACTATAATTTATAATTTAAACTGTATACATTTTAACATCAATGATGATAAAATGAAAAACATTTAAGTTTGAACACACAAGAAATTAGAACCATTAGCTGCAACATTCTCATTAAGTCATCAAAATCAAAATGTATTACAATGTATAGATACTAGATAGCAATACCGAGTCAAAGTCACTAATACTGTAGGTGGGAATGCCAATGACAAATTCAAAATAAACATAGGGTAGATACTAGAACCGTAGATGGAAGAATTGTCAGGACCAATAGTACTGGTCCTCCGTGACATAATCATCAAAATCAGTATCACCACCACTGCTCTCTCCTCCATCCTCCTCCTCCTCCTCCTCCTCCTCCTCCTCTATATCCAATGCAATCTGTGCATTTTCTGGTGTGGAGGATGACCCCTCAAGAGGATCACCATCATCAAAAGTGACTGGCTCTAGAACTGGTTCATTAAGATCCAAGTTGTCTAATGCCAACATAACATTGCTGTCTAAACCCATATCATCAGGAAACACATCTTACATCTTTGTCTTTCCCTTCACCGACTCTTCTCTTTGCCTGTAATTAGAATGGTTACTCAGAAGTCCAGGATAATGGATTGCTAATCCATGACAAACTCTCATGATGATAGAAGAAGTGACACTTGGATATGTTCCAGTTTGAGCCTTGCCACGATGTCATGAGCTAGCAGAAAACAAAAGTGTTGAATTCAACCATGATATATTATAATGATCAGAGCTATATGCAGCCTTCAGAGAAAACCAGTTTTCCAGAAAGACCGAAGTACATTGAGATCAAGCATTACATTCTCCGTGATGAGGTCCAGAAAAGAGAAGTGGTTCTCCGATATATCTCCACAGATAAGCAGATAAGCAGATATTTTGGTAAAGCCTCTGTCCAAGATGAAAAAGTTTACGTACTCAAGAAACAAGCTGGAGCTCGTGTAGACAACTTCCTTATTGAAAAGGGAAGAGATGACTCCCAGGTTGGGAGGGAGCACTGATGTGTTATTGATTTATGGATAGTCATTTTTCAGTTCGAAAAATGGTCCAGGATGAGCAGTTCCTTTCCAGTTCGGAAAGTGGTTTGAGATTTCTGACGGACAGGCATTTTCGAGTTTGGAAAATGGTCCAGATCGGATGGTCATTTTCGTAATGAAAATGGTTCGATAGATTGCTGATGTACCATAGACAGCGATTCCCCTTGTGGCCAGTGTGGGGGAATGGTCTATGATAGTCTTTCTTCTTGACAATTACTCTCAGTAGTGGTCAAGAAGAATGGTACACCTCGCCGGGCAGTCATTCTTTCGAAGTTCATAGTTGTGAGCAGTTTCGAAGAATGGTCCATTTTGAAGGTTGGTGCAGGACAGTCATTTCCTTAGGAAATGGTCTAGACAGTCATTCCCTAGGGAAGACTCATTTTCTCCAGGTTGCACTTTGTTTAGTGCCGGAAGAATGGCCCAGTTGGGTGAATGGTCCAGGTTCAACAGTCGGGGATAGGCATTCCCTAGGGCAAACTCATTCTCTCCAGGTTGCCCTTGGTTTAGTGTCGGAGGAATGGCCCAGATAGGTGAATGGTCCATGCTCATAAATCAAGACAGTTATTCTTCTATGCTTGAGAAGAATAGTCCAGTAGCTCATGGCTAATGTTTTACCTTCTGAGAGCAGATGCTCTTCTAGATCTCACAGATGTGAGTGGAAGAATGGCCTAGATGACTCAGTTTATATCATGACATTGTTTTTATGTGCAGGTTGATATCAGATGATGTGATTGTTATGGAGACTGTATGTCTCTGGACAGTAGATGTATGCTACTATGGTGGATGTGTTCCACTGGTTGTGACTATGTGCCACTGATTAAGTAGCTGTGTGCTACTTGGTGTGGTAGTGTACCACTGGATTGTAGTTGTGTACTACTGGATTGTAGTTGTGTACTACTATGGATAGACATAGTTGTGTTCTATTGAATGACATTGTTTTGATTGCCATGTAGACTATCAATAGTGTTGAAAATGATTATTAGCTAGATGGATGGTCAGTGTACTGATGGAAAGACATTCTCCAGACGGGAAATGGTCCATGACATTTATTCTTCTAGGACGTATGTCTGGATTAGAAGAGTAGTCCTTGTAGCCCATGGCGTGGCTTCCAACATCTGTTGAGATAGTTATTCTTCTAGGACATATGCCCGGATTAGAAGAATGATTCTTGTATCACTCTTTGGAGTGAGTGACTTATTCAACATCATGTCTGATTACTCAGATGGAGTATGGTTTCGAGAGATGATGCAGTTGATGCTGTCAGATGACACTGATAATGATGATGGTGCTCGTGATCTAATCATGAGATAGTATGTCCGACTATGATGATGCTACCGGTTGAATGCTATGTTTGTGCTCAAGACCATTGCCTTCAATACCTCCCTAGCTAGGAGGGAGGGTTGATATTATGGTAGCTGCGGGAGGTATTTACCTCCACATGTAACCCTGACGAGAATAGAATATTCCGGGAAGCAAGAAGAAACCCTAAAGCATTAAACTTAACCCTAGAAGACAAGTCGGCTCAAGGAAATAATTAATATTAAGTATTTAGCCTCTAGAATGAGAAGTCGGCCCAGACAGCTCAGGAAAACAATATAAATACAAGTAGCCAGACCTCATTTTGTACACACAGCTCAGAATTTCAGTTGGGAAGAAGTGCGCACTGCAGAAACTGGGCAAGTGCGCAAGTCCGGGGAGTAGTTGCAGCCGGCAGCTGCCACAATCTGTATTCCTGGTTTAGGATTGAATTTTCTATTGGTTATGGTTGGACTTTTTGATCAGTCTTGGTTATCTTGCTTGATGCATTAGCCTTGGTTGGCTATTGGTTTGCTTCTGGAATCATTCTCTGTCAAGGTTAAGGTGCCCGGGGGTGGCTTCGGCCTATGGTTGGGTGACAATATTGTTATATTGTCTATGGTTAAATGAGAACATCTATTACTTTCTAACACATTGATGTAGGTGAGGTCCATATCTAGAGTGCCTCCCAGCATTGCAACAAATTTCCTGGACAATAACATTCCCCACACATCTAGGACATCTACTACTACAATGTCCATATGGATCACTCTCTCGGGGTATCTTCCAAGGCATACTTCCACATTTTCAGTTACCCCATGTGTGGGTATGGCTCTAGACTCAAAGTCACACACATTCCTGTAAGGTCGTGTGACCTTTAGGCCCAATTGTTGCATGATCTTTAGAGACATCATGTTGGCACCTGCCCCTGAATCCAGCATACAATTGTTAAGGCACTTGTTATTTATCAATAAGGTCATGAATAAAGGTGGGTGTTCATCATACTAGACCCTAAAGTGATCATCTTGTAGCATAATAGGAGGGTCCATTGGTCCATCTGATCCTTTGAAGAAATTATCAAATCTTTCTTTGACGGATTGTACCTTGATGATTTCTCTCAAGGGGATGGTCACATGCATATTGGATAACGCCCCTTCAAAATCAAAGTTTAAGTCCACTCTTTCAGTCTTGGGAGGGTTCTTAGGAAGGAGAATCTTCATGGGTGGAGGCCTTGTTTGGAATACTGCAGGATTGGTAGAGAGAGGTTGGTTCAGTTTCTTTTGTCTAGTATACACTTGGAACTCTTGTTTCTTCAACTTCTCTCTTGATTCTTGGTCCAAGTTATTTATCACTTCCATCCTGGCCTTCCTGGCTGCTTCCTTTATGCCCTCTTGATGTTCCCCATGGGAAATATTAAGGCAGATCTGGGGGCCCTCTATGGTATGGTTCATTATGTTAACTTGGTCATGGCCTCCATTGTTGTAAGGACATTCATGTTCTCAGTGTGACTCATTGCATTGTAGACACCAAGGGTTTTCATCCACCACATTTGCAGGAGCTAAAGTATTTGGAACCTCTTGATCATTCTTTGGTTTGAAAACTTGGTTCCCTTTCTGGAATTGACCCTTGTATGGAACCCTAGGGGCTTGATGCTGAGCCCTTTCTAGATTGACAATCCTATTCATCATTAGTTCTTGGGTTTTTATCATGCCATCTACAGTCATCTGCAACTTTTCCAAGCTAGCACTAATGTCCGAGGTAGGCTCAACATTGTGGACTATCTTAGGTTTAGTGTCCATTCTGACTCTTGGGGCTGAGAAAGGTTCAAGTTTGGATGAGAAGGTTGTCTTCGATCCTTGTGGCTACTTCTTGGGCTTCTTGGATCGTTTGGGGGTTTTTATCTCTGAGGAGATACCCTAGTTGACCAGTAAAGGCTTTGGTATAAATGAACAGAAGGAAACTATGAGTTGGATGATGACTCACAGGGATTTTTTGCAACAGGGTTTCAAACCTACTGTGGAATTCTCTAATGGTCTCATTCTCCTGTTTTAGGAGGTTATTCAACCTTATCAGTAGCATGTTGGGGTCTTCCTTGATACTCCATCGTTTAAGGAAAACCTCTTCTAACTTATCCATGGTTTTAATACTGCCATCAGGAAGACTATTGTACCAGTGCCTCGCGCCATCATGGAGGGTAGCAGAGAACAATTTCATAGCCAAATCTTCAGCATCATCACTAATGGGATGAAGCTGGAAGAATGCCCAAAAATTGCTCATGTGATCCTCGACACTGATTACATCATTTCCGGTAAACTTAGGCAACCATTTTTCATACTTGGGGGGCATTTGCCTAGGGTAGCCCGGTATAGCTGTCATGTCTAGCGGTTTGAAAAGATTGGATGATCATTGTCTTTGGTTATTGGCTTGGGTTGGAATGTTGGTCTGGGTTCCCGTGCTAGACATTGTGTTTAAGGGAAGATTGCCTCTGAAAAGTGATTTTACTACAAGAGAGTTTCAGGGAGGCTTTCTTCTAAAGGATTGGGGAGGGTTGTTGTACCTCCTTGTGGATTGTGGAGTCGCTAGGTAAGCTTGTAAGAAAAGTTTTTTGGATAAAGGCTTACCGAAAAAAAAATGTCGTTTGAGGAATATTGACTCAGTGTTCCCCGACAACGACACCAAAATGTTATAGTGCAATTTGTACTTTGATAGAAGAAAAGGTTAAAGGAGAACAAATTGGCGTAACGGGAGACTATCCTATCACTGTCACCTCAATAGGATGTCTCTTTCTATTTAGGGTGGTACGCCCAGGGGAGACGTCCCCGGTGACTTGGGGGTTTGAGAAGGCAAAGTCAAAGTGGCTAGATAAAGATCCCCTCTCACAAGTCACCACCGATCAGAAAGTTCGGCTTTATAACCAATGAAAAAGATAATATGTCAAAGTGTACCTGCCCGTAACAAAGCAACAAGAAAACTACATATATTTGCAAGTACACTTGCTGGTTAGCACTTCATAAAACCATGGAATTTCTTGAGAAAAGCAATTTACTGAATATGATGAAGTAAACAGAAAATTTATAACAACAATCTTTATAGAGCAATACTTCACATTACATGCCTTGAAAATAGCTTCAAAATGACTAAGAATCATTAACCATTGAAATCATAATACTAGCATTTGATAGAAGCAAATGAGACAAGGTATAAATCAACCCTTTCAATTGCTTTTATGATCTTTTAGTGCTGCATCTAATGGCTGTAGCTTACTTTAGTAACAACAACAATATTGTTAGTAGGTTAGGCTATTCTAGGGTTAGAAAGTGCTAGTAGGTTGCTCAAAGAGTAGGTTTTGAAGGTTGTGTTGATCAATTACTTAAGAGAGGACTTAGACTAGTGCTTTTAGGGAAAATGGAGTCAATAATGCAACAACAAATGTTGAAGGAAAATGATAATGGAAGACTTAAAGACAAGAGAGATTGATAGATTGGAGTGTTGGTAACCCAAGGCTCCAATTATCAAACTCTAAGGGGAAACTAGCTACTAAGGTGTAGATAACCCTAGGCCTTAGTAGATTTCCTCCCTCTTTAACTCAATGATGAAGCAAAATCGGCTAAGATGAAGCAATGGATACTAAAGTGTTACAATGGCAAGGCCTTAGCTCATGCTTCAAGAAAATTGGCCTTTTGACAATATCTAGTAGGTGAAAGCTTTTGAAGCTAGGACAATAACATGTGCTAGTCTTCCTAGGGTTTAATCAAGCAATTTCATAATCTTGAATGTAAATGCAAGATAAATTAAACTATAACCATTCTATTAAGAATAATTGCAGAAAAATCGCTTACATACATCAAGAATAATCAAGAAAATCCCTAGTTGAACACATCCACCAAGAAGCTTGCCAAAATACACCAAATTTTACCTCCTTCAACAAGTGCGCCTAAAATTTCAGCCAAGAAACCCTAAGGAGGGCACAAATTTCAGTCCTCACAAGTGTGAGTGAAAGATGATGAAAAATAAGAGGGATTTTCCCCTTATTTATACAATACTAATGACTAGAATTAGGTCAAAAAGGTCGACATGGCCAGTTACAAATAATATTCAGTTTTTACATTAAATGTCATAATTAAGCCCTAAAACAAGCTGCAAATGTGACGTCATGCCTTTTTAGGGTGACGTTAGGCCCTTTTTGGGCAACGTTGGCCTCCTGGAGCAAAACGTTAGGCCTCCTTGGGCCTCAGGAACCTGCCACATGTGCCACTTGGCACACAACTGCCCCCAAAACATCCCAAAATGCTGGGTGACGTTATGGGTGACCTGGGTGATGTCATGGGCCTTCCAAGGCCTACATCATGGTGGAAAGGGCACAAACCCCCTGGGTCCAGGCTTGCCAGGCTATCCCCGGTGAAATGTCCTCCTCTCTCTCTGGTGCAATCCTTTGATTTGTCTCTGCCCCTGGCTGGGGTCTCAACATCCATCTGGTGGGCTTTTAGCCCCGTGGAGGTCCGAACTAATCATCTCCCCATGTGTACCTGTCCATCAGGTGTGGCCCTGCAACATCAACAGATACGCCCTCCATGGGTTCATAAGTCACAGGGATCATAGCAATGTCAATTACATCTAATCATCAAGTTATTAAACATGTGCATGAAAACCATTTTACCTGGACAAGTGCTCAAAGACATTATGCTAATCAGCAAGCCAAGTTTGGAGGGGACGCTAGGACGTCCTATTGGGCTAATGCTCATTGGATGTGGGATGTTCCCGAGAGAAGTCAAATCTAGATCATGTGAGTGGATGAAGTGGTAAGGGATGTCTGGGCAAGGGGTGCAGTGATAGCAGGGAAATGTATAGCTTACCTATGGGTGCCTCTGAAGAGGGTGAGCTGCACCTTGTCATGGATGCAAATGTTTCCAAGCTCATTCATGCCTTTTATCTTTTATTCTTATTGATTTTTCTTTCAAGAGGCTAGTTAGGGGACATTGCCCTGGTGTGGTGACGAGTGGTGGCAATGTTACCCACAAGCATTTCATGGAAATGAGAAGGCTGGCTCGTGAGACCCCCTTTCTCTTGGCTATGCCACCAAGAGCCACTACCCTGGCGTGGTGACCAACTGTCGGTAGTGTCATACCGCTACATGCCCATGGACCTAATAGGCTAGCTCGTGATGAGACCCCCTATCCTCCAACTAGGTCTTGATATATTATTTTTCATGGGTCCCTCTGTTTCTTACTGAGAAGCTTTTTATTGCTTTCTCGAGGATCCCTGGGCGAAGCATCTCAAGGTTTCATTCTTTTGGCTTTTAGCTTTTGCCAGCTACTTTTACCCTCTGGGCCTTTAGCCCCTTCTTCCCACAAGGCAAGGTACAACCCTTAGATATTTGGCCAACCCAATGCCCATACCAGTGTAATGGGATGGATGAGCGGGAGAAAGATGAAAAGTGGTAAGTATGGTGGGAGCGGATGATGGCCTTTCATGAATCCCCCCAGTGGAAACTCAAACCCTATGAGTACCAGCTTACTAGGGCATCCTGTCATTCCCCCCAGGTGTGGTTAAGTGGAAAAGCATAAGGTCTAAGCACATGTTAGAAGCAAAAATAATTAAATGCACATATTCAAAGGTTTTGAGGATCAGAGTGACACATACCATGATACCCAGACTCATTACCTCACGGAGCAAGATCCATTTTTGCTGCAGGACCAGGCCGATGTGATGGATGTTGCTGCTGCTGACAAAGTGGAGGCACTGAAGAATGAAAGGATGGGCCCTCCAGGGCCATGCTCAAGTCGATCTGGCTCTCAGTACTCCATGTCTAGGACCTGTGGGCCTCAAGACATAATCTCCTTAGTTATCCCTAAGCTAGGGGATAACAGGTCCTAGACCAAGAACCTCGGTCATATACTGGGGGCCCTCACTAGGGTCTTTTGCCATGGCTCTCATTGCTTGGTCTCATACCAAGAAATCCCAGGAGTGTGCTGGGGGCCCTAGTCCACAACTAGGGTCTTTTCCATCCTCCGGAGAATGGCTCTTGCAGATGCATTAATTTCGACACCAGATCTGAAATCAATCTCCCAAAACCCTTGGCAACCTGCAGATTTTGCAAACCCTTGCTACAAGACACACAAGAAGGTGAGAATGTTCTATAAATTTGCAAAATTCTTTTCAAATAACATAAAAACAACCCACAAAATTAGTGATAATATTACCACTAATCTATCCCAAGCAAAATACTTTGCTTGGGTCTCCAAGTGCCAAAATGTAAAATAAGGAAATGCAATAGAAAATGATAGCAATATTACCTCATAGATCCATAACACAATGGTTCTTAGAATACTCTAATAAACACAAGATGTCCTCCAAAGCTTCTATTATTTCATTACCAAAGAAGAATTTGCCAAATGGCACCAGGAATCATGAGAGAAAGGGGAGAGAATGAGGAAGAGATGGGAGAGATTTTGGCATAATAGACTTGCACTGAGAATAGATTCAGAAATGAGGAGGGGTAGGCATTCTTTTATACTTGGGAGAGAGGAGAAAGCCCTCTTGGATGAATTACAAGTGTCACACATCCAAAAGAGATAGGCAAAGTTAAGGAAGAGACTTTTAGGGTTTTGGTAGTGAGTTAGGGTTTGAGGGGTGAGATGTGAAGGGGGAAAACACCTTTTGACTTGTCAAACATGAGGTTAGACTCAAGGGGGGTGAAATTAGGGTTTTAGGCATTTTTTCACTTTAATTTTTTACTTTTCCCTAAGTTCACGAGGAAGGGGGGTGCACTTTTTACTAGGGAGACCCACTTTTGGTTGTTGACTTGGCATGGGGGGGTCTTTTAAGTGGAAAATCACTTTTCCAACTTAGGAAATACATTAAAAATCATTTCCCCACTCTCTCTCATGACTTTAGACATTTTTACAATTTTTGGCTTTTTTAATTTAGCCAATTATTTGCTGATTTTTGACTGACTTGGACTCCTCATGGACAACGACCTAGCAAAACTTGTCCAATTGAGTTGAAACTTGGTCCAAGGGTGTAGGGGGTCATCTGCCATTTGATTTGAGTACCCATACCTCTATACACAATCTACAAGGACGAAATTTTTACATTTTACATCAAAATTAATTAAAATTTCCAATAAATGGAAAATTTTAATAATTAAAAAAAACCTATCAAAACTTAACGGAATTCTGCAAAATTCTACAAGATGTCTAGCATGGTCATTTACAACATTCCTAAACCTTCGTCACCCCTTGGGCTCGATCATTAGAATGCCTTTCACCACTTTGGAGGATTATTGTGAGTGAAAAACTTCAAGGATAATTAAAATTGCCTGGTAGGCAAGATTAATTACCTGAGGACAAAAAACACTTGATGAAAGGACTTCCCTAATGATAAAGTCCTAGGAAACTAACTAAAACATGACTCATGCTGACCTATTACATTATTATCCCACGCAGGGGGTGCAGACATTCCGATTACATAGAAAGACGTGCCAGGGGAAAAATTGCCCTGTTGAGCCATAAGTCTTCAACTTTGTTGTACCACAAGGTACATAGCTTCATGGTATATGACGTTGACCCCTAGCCGAAATAGGTGGTCAAAAGACTGTTAGAGCCCTGTTGCTGGCAGAAGAGAAGGGCCGAGCCCCTTAATAGTCTTGTGATGAAGTTTAAGGGCTGCCGCAGGCCTATAAGCCTTGGCCGAACCCATGTCTAGGGTCTTAACAACAAACCGCAACCAGGAGTAGCTTTACTAGGGCTGCCACAACAAGAAAGAAACAAAATTAATACAACTTTCTTTTGAGATAAATTGCAGGTGTCTTTGGCATGTTTTTTCTGTGGCAGTTTGAAAGGTAGGGTGAATTCTGAGATGAATTACATGCCTGATTTCAGAGGCATAATTAAGGCCGAGTTTAGGCCTAGTTTGAGGTTTGTACCTGAGATACTGCAGGCCGAGCCTTGCAGTCTACATGATTAGGTCTGAAGTGAAATATAAGCTGAATGTTTGAGCAGTCTATAAGCTGAGTTCCAGATCCAGTTCTAAGGTATATTCCAACGAATTTATAACAGATTTCTGAGGTATATTGCAACGAATTTATGGCAAACTTCTGAGGAATATTCCAGCGCAAGTTTGGTACACGACCAAACTTTTTTTAAAGCAAGTCTGAGATCCATCCTTTATGAGAATTAAAGATCTGTTGTGAAGACTCCAAGTGTGATGAATCTGGGAGCATTTTCCAGTGTATAAGTAAAGTTTACAATGAGAAGCATTCAAACATATTCAAGATAGAAATTGTGACATTGTTTAAGGCCTGCCTCTGAGAAATCTTTTACTAAATTTTGAGATGGAAAAAGACAAGTTTTTGAAGCCTGACCTAATTCTAATCTGAGGCTACTGATTTGTGGATGAAATTGCACCAGAACCGGATAATGCTACAATTTCATAGGTATGCACTTGTATAAATATTTTAAATTGTATCATTATCATAAGGGTGTTTGCAGGAGTAGGGACCCTTGTCCAAGCAATAACCATAGATCCAAGGGGGACCTCAGATCCAGTGCATTTAGAGGAACAACACACTCTCCCTGGAAGTGAAGACTCCAGGTTTGATTGTTTAAATTGATATGCCTCTAACTTACATTTCAAGTATGTTAGATTTGCTACATTACAAGTAGGTGTTGTAGTTGTGACAACAGTCTTTAGTTGCACTTGATCTATGGATGATGCACTTGTTGCAATCTAAGTTGATCTCCCCTCTAGGATTTATTCTTGTTTTGTTTTTTCTTGTTCCGGGCAAGTTACCACATGTTGCCGTCCTTATACACACTTGAAAACGTGAGCTAAGTCCTGCTCACTTAGTGTGTGTCCTTGGAGGGACAATGCCTAGGTTCAAAGCCCATGTTGTCACTTTAACTTGAACCTCTTCCATCTAGGCTTACTCCTGGGGAAGCCAAGGGGGTTAGACCCTAGTTACTAGATGAGATTAACGTTATGTTCTAGGAGTTGGTTTTAGTTAGTTACAAGGTTGGGGGGAAAGACCAACCTATGATGCAAAGATAGTATTGCCGTCCTAATACACACTTGCAAACGTGAGCTAAGTCCGGCTCACTTAGTGTGTCCTTGGAGGCACAATGCCTAGGTTCACAGCCCACACTGTCACTTTGACCGGAACCTCTTCCGTCTAGGCTCACTCCTAGGGAAGCCAAGGGGGGTAGTCCCTAGTTTCTAGATTAGTTTTAGAGTTAAGTTCTAGGAGTTAGTTTTAATTATTTACAAGGTTTGGGGGATTCTAATCGTAAGATGCACAAGCAACAATGCAAGATGCAAAGGTTATTATGTAAAGCAAACCTTTTCCTAGGGAAACTAAGACTAGTGCCTAAAGATTGGGCTTGGGGTCAACTAAGTTAAGGGGTTGTTCGTTACAAATAGATTACAATATTATTTACAAAAGAATAACTTGATCAAATAAATATTAAACACAAGATTTACAATTCAAAGAATGCCAGAGTACAATAACAAGCTAACTACTTTACTTATATTGTGTTTGTGTAGGATATAAAAGATTAAAGCATCATATAGCATTATCATCAAGGCATCAAGATCATCATCATCAATACATCAAGAAGAATATTTATAAAGTTAAGCACAAGTGTCAAGGATGAAGATCAACCACTCTTAATTATTAAACCCACAAGTATTTAGAAATTTAGATCCAGGGTTGAGTTATTAAGCTTTCTTAAATTTATCAAATTTTATTAAGCTTTCACCAAAGCCTCCTCCCCCTATTGCCAAATA
>ML777334.1:31571-48828 GCA_009831015.1 Picea engelmannii | reverse complement strand
GGATGAAGATCAACCACTCTTAATTATTAAACCCACAAGTATTTAGAAATTTAGATCCAGGGTTGAGTTATTAAGCTTTCTTAAATTTATCAAATTTTATTAAGCTTTCACCAAAGCCTCCTCCCCCTATTGCCAAATAACTGCCGGATGCTCAATAAGTGTTGCCACCCTAGCTTCGTAGGTCAGCCCTAAGACAAGAGTACTTCCCAGAGATGACACATCCTGTGCGCCGTGAGACAGTCCCCTGACACCCTCCATTGTTTTCCTCAAGTCCCGTTTTAGATGGTGAAGATGGTGGTCTAAGGTACCCTAAAGAGTCTATTAAGTTATTATATAAGTTAGGTAGACTTTTAGGAGTGTTTTAAGGATTTTATGACACATTTAAAGAGTGATTTAGTGACTTGGCCGAAACTCACTTCAGCCTTAAAGATGTATTGATTTAGTTAAAAATTTAAGAGCATTAACACATGCATGTGTCACTAGATTACACAATTAGATAGCTTGAAAGAATAACAAAGGCAAGAACAACTTGCCACCCAATAGAAGATATGCAATCACACTTATATCATGATCAATAGCATTTAGTGTGAAAGAGAAAAAGATTTAGACGTGCCTATTTATCAACGTAAAAGAAAGAAGCTACTTCAAGCATATGGCATCAAAAGATCTATGCATTAAAGAGAACACCATCTACGTATGAAGCATCAATGATTATAGATCTAAGCATGGAACATAAAGATGAACATTTAGTGAATGAAACATGCATAAGATCTAGTTAAGTTGATTTAGGTGCCCAATAGGCTTAAGCTAGAGAATTATTTAGTGTATTAGATCTAGATCTAGGGTATTATAACTTTAAAGCACTTAGATCTTTAACCACATGTTAAAACCCTAACCTAACCTTTTGGGGTATTCCTCTCCCAACTAGGTAGACAATTAATTAGCTTGCTTATTAATTGAGATTATTGAAAAAGGAAAGAAACAAGCAAGCAAGCAAGGAAGAGGGAGCAAGAGAGAGAAAAACAAACCAAGAAACAAGCAAGCAAAAAGGGAAAAAGGAAAACAAGCAAACCAAAAAGCAAGCAAGCAAACCCTACCCCACGAATTAGGGTTTGGGAGATACCCTTTATCTCACAAACCCTCACGTCCTAGCAAGAGAGAGGCAAAAATCAAGATCTAGATCAAACCCTAATTACCCAAGGCTCACACGTGGGAGGAGGCCGTACCCTTTTTCTCCCACAAATGTGAGCCACTACAAACAACCAAAAAAAGGAGAAAAATGAAGGAAAAAGCTAAGAAAATGAAGGAGGAAGGTTGAGAAATAGCTACCAATCCCTTGGGGGGTCTTTGAGTGTTGTGTGGATGCCTTTGGGTAGCCAAAACCCCTCTCAACCAGATTTGAACCTGCAAAAACCAGCAAACTATGCTTGCTGGAAATGACACACACAACTATACAAGTGAAGAAAAATCTTGTTTTTTAGGGCAAAATTTTTCTTGAAAAATTTTAGTGAAAATTTTAGATTATGATGACCAAATAACTCTATTATGCTAGCTGAAATATGGACCACAAAGAAATAATGAAAAGAAGAGCAATAGAAGAAGATTGCTTGGAGTGTATGAAAATCTCAAAGGGAAACTCTTCCAAGAGGCACCCTAATGAAACCCTTGAAGTCCAACTTGCAAAAACTCACACAATAGCATGCATACAATGGATAATATGGAGGGTTAATCTAATAAAGTGAAATACTTGCACCCTATCTAGCTAACCACATATATAGATTCACAAGACTACTCTTTGCAAGATCTACTTAAATAAAATACTTTACCTAAGATCCATTCATGCAACGATTATATGAAATCAAAACGATTTTACCTCGTATGTTTGTAAGAACACAAATACTTGTAGATCTTCCCAAAATCCTCCAAAGCTTCTTTTATTATTGCATCAAGAAATGGGATCTCAGAGAAATACTTGCTCCAAAAACCTAAGAGAAGAACAATGAAAATGGATGGAATAGAGAGAGAGAGAGTGGAAAATCAAGTAGCATAACGATAACTCAAGATATGGTGAGTTGGGAGTGAGGAAAGGAATCTATTTATACTTGGAGAGGCAAACCTACCTCTCTTGGATCAATGCCAAGTGTCCACCACCAAGCATAAGAGTAGATCTCAAGGCTAGGGCACACCATCTAGGGTTTAGATCTTAGATCTAGGATGTAGAATGGTGTGGGAGTGTTGGGATCACACAAAAGTCAAGTGGGAAGGCTATGAGATTGATGCCAAGGGAGAGGAAGAGGCCCCAACAATTAAAAATGATTTTTCTTGGAGAACCACAAGAGGGGGGCGTAACTCTCCTTGGAGGGCGCAACAAAAGGGGGAAATGCAAGGAATGGAGGGGGATTAATGAGAAAATGGGAGTGGGATCACCCTAGGAGGTGATGTGGGGGTTAAAGGGAGTCATAACTCATGAGAGGGGGCCTCATTTAAATCACAACGTCCACCACCAAGGAAAAACGTCAATCCCCCTAAGGGGGCATAACTTTTGAGTGAAAAGAGGGTGTAAAGGGTTAGAAGAGGTTGGAAAAGGTTGGGAGGGTCATGTTATGCTTAGGGAGTCTCTCTCTAACTATTATTCACCATTTTACATCCTCTTAACTCATTATTACAATTTTACATTTTTGCCATGTTTGGACTTTAGCAATTAAAATTGCTGTTATAGACTGACTGACACTCCAGATGGACAAACCCATGGCTAAAGTTGTCTGAATGAGCTGAAACTTGGTCCATGGATGTGGGGGGTGCTATTCCATTTCTTTTGAGCACAAATATCCCTATCAAAAGTCCAAGGACCTAGTTTTTAAAAAATTTTGCTCAAAAATAATCAATTAATTAAATAATTAAACCTCCAAACTTAGGGAAATTTAATTAAAAATTAATTAATTAAAACAAACTGACTTAGACTCGATGGAATTCCGCGAAACTTTCTAAGATGTCTTGCATGGTCATTTACAATGATTCCCTATAATAGTTACCAAAATATAAGCCCACTAGAACGTCGTTCACCACTTTGGAGGAATTATTGCAAGTGTGAGAGAAAAACTCAAGGGAAATCAATAAGGCTAAAAAGCCCAATTGATAACCTGAGGATAAAAAACCCTCGGTGAAAGGAACTCTCCAAGTGAACCGATCCCAAGGTAATTGACCTAGACATGACTCATACAAACCTATTACATTATTAACCCATGCAAGGGTGTGGAAATTCCAGATACAAAAAGAAGTGTTGGGGCCAAACATACCCTGTAGAACCAAAGTCTTCGACAAACTGGCATCTGATGATGCATCTCTTCATGGCACATGGATTTGACCACCTGTGTTGGAGAGGCGGTCAACAGGCAACAATGCAAGATGCAATGATTTACTTATGACAAGTAAGCCCTTTCCTAAGACAACTAAGACTAGTGCCTAAGATTGGGCAAAGGGGTCAACTAATGTTTGAGGGGTTTAAATTACAATGATTACAAAAGATTACAAAGAAGTACAACTATTCCACAACAATGTTAGATACAACTACTTACAACTAAAAAACGAAATGATAGATGTTACAACAATTATAAGCAAGAGATATACACAATTATACAAAATTACAACAAGAAAAGTCTAAGAGCTRCAAGATACAAAGATACAAAGAGATTTATTAACCATGTGCTTGTATGTGCAGGAAATTAAAGATATTCAAAGCATAAAGATTATCAACACATCAAGCCAAACATGCCCCAATAGCACTTACTCTATTGGACTGCTTATCAATGACAACCACAACACTCAAGACTCAATAAGATAGTGCCTCCAAAGGGGATGCACAACCTCGAGGGATCACACCATAAAAAACACCAATCAAATAAAATGAAATGCTTTTGAAGAACAAGTGCTCCACAACATAAAAGATGACACTTAGATGATTTATCCACAAAGCCAAAAGAAATAGACTTACATGTAAAAATTAGAAAGTGAAGAGTGCTTGCAAGTATTACTTAGATGACAACCATAAGATGTACCAATGAAGATGATGCCCAAATGCTTAGTGGATTAAAGAGTTGCTTAAAGATTATTAAATTTTGAGTTACTCCTAGCTAAGTGTCAACCCAAAATTCTCCTCCCCCAATTATCAAATGGATGCTGGATGCTCAAGAAGTGAGGCAACGAGGCCTACCCTAGCTTCACAGGTCAACCTTAAAGATCCGAGTACTCCCAGAAAGGACGCTGCGTGCCGTGAGACCGTCCCCGGCCGAGCACTTTCCGTTTCCTTCCTCAAACCCCGTTTTAGATGGCGAAGATGGTGAATTAAGGTGTCCTATTAAGTCTAGCAAGTTATTATGCCTATGGACTAAGTATTTTTAAGTGTTTAAGAGTGTTTAGGTGACTTTTACTTGCCTAAAAACAGTGAAATAAGCCCCAAACCGAAACTTTATCCAGCCCAAAAGATGTGCTTTAAATCATAAGATTGAAGCATGTAAATACATATAGAACATGTAATGAATTGCTGAAATGAAAAAGTTTCTCCTACACCATTCACTTAACCATAAATATTTGCAAGCTTAAAAGAAATGAGTGCTTTAAAGGACAAGAACAACTTGCCAATGGAAAAGATTTAAAACATCACCATCTACCCATGTGTAAATTGCGTTAAGATAGATGCTATGAAGATAAAGCTACTTGCAAATGAAAAATGATTGCTTTAAACCATCACCACTTAACCATGTGTGTATTGCATTAAGAACAAGTGCTAAGAAATGAAACTTGGAAGACTTAAAGCGTGCAAGTAAATTTATGCCCCAAGGGCTTAAGCTAAGATCTAGTTATGTGAGTGTGAGATCTACTTCTAGAATATTTTAACCATGAGCATGAGCATATTAAAAACACACAACTAACCTAGCCTCACGATTTTGGGGGGTTGGCCGTGCCAATCTATCACCCAAGGTGTAGGCAACAATGAAATAAAAATTATAAAACCAAAATGACTTGAAATGAAAAACAAAAATTAAAAACCACTCTAAATGGCACAAGGTGGAGGCAAGCCTTCATTTTTTGTGCCAAGGGGGTTGGAAGCAAAAAAAATGACTTTACAATGCTAGAAAGAGGTAGGGAAAGGGTGATTTTCATTACCCAATCAAAGGATATGCCTTTGAAGTGTTGTGTGACCGAAAGTGGACAGCATAACCCCTAAGCCTAGTAAGAACCTGCAAAAACCAACAAGCTGTTGGAAATGCTGCACAACACAAAACAAATCAAGAAAAAATTATGTTTTTATGCATAAATTTTTCACATACAAGTATCCAAATAAAAGTTGATTTAAAGTGACCTATCTATGATTGTTAGCAATTGAAATATGGAATGAATAAGCAGAAAAATCAGATCTGAAAAACAAGGAGTTTAGGTTGGCTTTGAGAGTAGACTCTTCCTTGAGGCTATCCCAACAAAACCCTAGAGGTAAACCTGCAAATTTGAAAGAAAAACTACAAAAATAGATAGAATGTGAGTAGATCTAGATGGTAAAACAAAATACTTTGCAATACCCAAATAAACACTTCACTAGATCTATGATAATACTACCACAAATCTATCCAAGCAAAATACTTTGCTTGGAGTTTCTACTCTAGATCTATAAACTTAAAGCATGCACAAGAGAGAAAACTAGAACAAAATCATCTCAATAGTTGCAAGAAGTAACAAGAATACTCTTTGTTTCTTCAAATCCTCCAAAGCTTTTCTATTACTCAAGAGGAGAGTCTTGCAGCAACATGTTGCTTCAACATTCTCAAGAGCAAAATGAAGTGAGAGCAAGATGGAAAAATGAGAGAGAGAGATGGGGCAAGAATTGGATAGCATAATAATAACTCAAGAGATGGTTTCAAATGAGTGAGGGAGGGGTTCTATTTATACTTGGGAAGGCAAAGCTACCCCTCTTGGATGAGTTACAAGTGTCACACATAAAAGAAAAGTCACTTTTAGGGTTTTGGTAAGTTAGGGTTTTGGCATGGATGGATGAAGTGGAAATCAGTTGGAGTGAGTTGGCAAGGCTTTGACAAGTCAAATGATGAGTTGTAGGGTCTAGGGAGGCACACCAAGGGATAGAATAACTCTCCCATTAATTTTTTTATTATTTTTTCACTTTTTGGAGACTTTCTAGAAGGGAGGCACACCACTCTAGGAAAAGTGACGTTTTTGCTTAATGGCTAAGTGAGGGGGTGATGTGAGGGTTGGAAAAGGTTAGGAAAAATCTCTCTCACCTTTATCCATCTTTACTTTACCCCATTTGCTCAAAATTACAAAAATGACATTTTTCCTATGTCATGACTTAGCAATTAAAATTGCTGTTTTGACTGACTGAGACTCTTGGTGGACAAACACCTAGCAAAAGTTGTCCGACTGAGCTGAAACTTGGTCCAAGGGTGTAGGGGGCCTCATTCCATTTCTTTTGAGCACAAATACCCCTAGCAAAAGCCCAAGGACCTAGTTTTTACAATATTTGCTCAAAAATAACTAAAATTAATTAATTAAATTACCCAACCTTAGGCAATTTTAATTAATTAAAAAAAATCTATCTAGACTCTACGAAATTCTGCGAAACTTTCTAAGATGTCATACATGGTCATTTACATCATTCCTAAACACTAGTTACCAGAGGATAACTTCATTAGAACGCCTTTCACCACTTTGGAGGAATTATTGCATGGTGGGAGGGAAAAACTCAAGGGAAATTAACAAGGCTGAAAAGCCAAATTAATAACCTAAGGATAAAAAAATCTCAGTGAAAAGAACTCTCCCAATGAAGAAATCCCAAAGTAATTGACCTAACTATGACCCATGCAAACCTATTACATTATTAACCCACGCAGGGGTGCGGAAATTCCGTTTACAAAAATATGTGTTGGAGGCATAAAATGCCCAGTAGAACCAAATAATCCTTGACATGTTTGCATCTGTTGATGCATATCTTCATGGTACATGGAGTTGACCCCTTAGTTGAATAGGCGGTCAACACCACGGAGGTATGTCACCAATGATAGCTCTGAGAGGGAGCTATAGTGATGGTTGCAGAAGACAACTTATTAGATGATCTCTGGTTTGAGACATGAAGTAGTCTGACCGGAGTTTGACAGATTGATAGTTCAACTAGTTCATGCCATGGTGCATGATTCTATCAATTTGAGTGAGTTATGGCATAGGAGACTTCCTCATTTTCATTATAGGGCTCTTCCAGTTCTAGGGAAGATGGTGACGAGGCTTCCATAGCGCCGTGTTGAGCATGATGGCATTTGCAAAGTTTGTGCTCTTGGCACGAATGCCAAGGGATCTTTTTCCGAGCAGTGACATCAGATCTAAGGGGATCTTGGACTTTGTGCATTCAGATTTGCGTGGGCCTATGACAGTTGCTTCCTTGAGTGGATTTGGTCTCATGGATGAGATAGTGGTAGTGACTGTGACAGGTTGGTTATAGTGATAGGTTGGACACTTCAGGATATTTGGGTGTCCAGTTTACATTCACGTACCCAAGGAGAAAAAGACAAAGTTAGACCTTTCAGTCAGGAAGGGTACATTTGTTGGGTACTGTGAATCGTTGAAGGCATATCGAATCTCAGAGAAAAATTGAGGTGAGCATGGATGTTTCCTTTGAGGAGGAGGTAGCCTTCAAGAGATCTAGAGGATCTGAGATGCAGCTAATGGGAGCATCGAAAAGCACAATGCAATATTTGTGGCTTGAGGATTCTCTCAGGTGGAGGGAATAGACTATGAGGAGACCTTTTCTCCTGATGCTCGATATACCTCCATTCAGACGATTATTGCACTTGCTTTCTGCCTTAGGTTGGAGATTACATCAGATGGACATGAAGACAACTTTCCTCAATGGCGAGATTGAGGAATAGGTATATATCGAGCAACCATATGGTTTCGTGATTCATGGGAAGGAGTCCCATGTGTGCAGGTTGAAGAAGGCTTTGTATGGACTCAAGTAGGCACCTCGTGCTTGATATGCGAGGGTTGATGGATACCTGATGAGTTTGGGTTTCAACAAGAGTGTTGCTAATGCCAACCTGTACTAAAAGGTTGTTGATGAGAACTGATGAGATCTTCCTGAGTCAGGGGAAGTTCACAGTTGAGATATTGAGGAGATTTGGGATGTTGGACTGTAAGTCCATGGCCACACCGATGGTGACGAATCTGAAGAAGCTGAGTGAGTCTTCTTCCGATTCAAACTTGATTGATCTGACCATGTACCGGCAACTGATTGGATCATTGATGTATCTGGCTAACACTAGACGTGATATTTTCTATGTAGTGAGTGCACTTAGCCAGTTCATGAGTCAGCCGAGGCAGATACATTGGGTGGCTGCGAAGCATGTGTTGAGATACTTACGAGGCACAGTTGGATATGGACTGAGATATGCTTCTAGTATTGACATGAGACTGCAGGGATATGCTGATTCAAATTTGGCAGGTAGCACAGTTGACAGAAAGAGCACCTCAGGGTGCTGCTTCAACCTAGGATCTGCCATGGTTTCCTAGTGTAGCAGGAAACAAACTTTTGTGGCCTTGAGTATAGCATAAGCTGAGCATATTGCAGTATGTGCGACAGTACATGAAGCGGTGTGGCTTCGCAAGCTCCTTGCAGGATTGTTTGGTCAGATGCTAGATGCCACTATGATACATTGTGATAACCAAAGCTGTGTGAAGTTCTCAAAGAATCCAGTATCTCATGACAATACCAAACATGTTGAGATCAAGTACCACTATATTCGTGATATGGTGCAGAGGAAGGCAGTACTAGTGGAGTACCTTCCTACAGATGAGCAGATTGTAGATGTTCTCACCGAGCCTCTTGCCAAGTCGAAGTTCGAGTACTTCCATGATAAACTTGGAGTGGAATTCCCCTCTCGTTAAGAGGGAGTATTGATGATTGCAACTTCATGAGACATTCTCCAGGTCTTCTCCCCAGAGTAGTGGGTTGGGTCGACTGGTGAGGACACTCTCCAGATCTTCTCCCCAGGGCAATAGGCTCGGTTGATCTGCGAGTGTGTCATGCCTTCTCTCTGTCTTCTCGATGGACTGAGCTGGGTCGACATGTGATGGGTCTTCTCGTCAGTTGTGCTGGGCTGGGTCGACCTGTGATGGGTCTTCTCCCTAGGTGGATGGGTTGGGTCGATTTGTGGGGACACCCCTGATCTTCTCCCCATATTGGGCTGGGTCGACTTGGAGAACGCTCCTCTGAGACGAATTTGAGCATGACACTTGTCAGAGTAGTGACAAGTTGTCTTGGGGTGGCACCCACATCCCTTGGGAGTAGACCATGTGGACATGTCCCTTGGGAGTAGACCAAGTGGACACGTCATGGGAGAGTAGATCCTTGACGATGCATTTTGGGCATGTAGGTCCTAGTGCTACACTAGTATTACACTATGGGCGTGTAGGTCCTAGTGATGCCTAGGGGGATGTGACCCCTAGGAGGTCCACATGGGTGCACACATGTGTGACAGTGTCCCTTGATGACATGCCATGGGCGAGTAGGTCCTTGGCATGCACTACGAGCAAGTAGGTCCTAGTGCCACACTACGAGTGAGTAGGTCCTAGTGTATTCTAGTGGTGAGGCCCTAGAAAAGGTCCACATTGGAGTAGCCCTAGAAAAGGTCCACATTGGAGTAGCTATGTGTGACAAGAAGATGCTACCAGTAGCATTGTTTGTGAGACCATGCCGTGGTCAGAGGACCATGGCATAGCCTGCGAGGCTATGAAGACCAGAAGCAAACATCACTGAGAATACCTCCTTAGCTAAGAGGGAGTGTTGATGTTTTTCGTAGATGTGGGAGGTATTCACCTCCAAGAGACCTCCTACGAATGATATCATGAGAAGAGAAAAACCCCAAACACTGGCAATGAGAGACAAGGGTACAAGTCGGCCCTATTATAAAAGTAATTTATATGTAATATATACAAGTCGACCCTATTGTGAAGAGACATCTAATATGAAAAGGTGTGACCTTTCATTGTCATGGACTTGTATATATTCGAGTGACTCATCCTCATTTGTACTATTACAACACACTCACTTTCACCCTTGTATATCACATCCTGTCCCTTGATCTAGTGTGCATCTTCCTCAACCTACTATGCGCAAGTTCTAGAGAGCAATTTTTGTATTGTGTTGGTGTATTTGGTTACACTTCATCCCTCTCTGTATTTGGGTGTCTTTCTCTTGGATATCATTATGTAGCAGGTCTCCTTCTCTTCTCGAGGGTGGTACTTGAGGATGCCTATGGTTGGGTGGCAATGAAAGAGCATTGCCTATGGAGAAACGAGCATACCCATTTTTTTGTAATTTGTGCTTGGTTAATTTTCTTGAGATCCTAGTTATTTAATGCAGTTGTAAACTAGTCTAGCATTAAAAAATTCAACAAAGGTGTATCGATTATTTGTGTCATCTATTTGATTCAGAGTATTATTTCCTGTTGATGATTGTAGCTCGGACAGGGACTTCCTCACAAGTATAGTGTCGCATGTGTGGAAGTCTTCCAAAGGACTTTTCATGAACTTTGGAAATTCACTTTAATTAAAGGAACTATTAAAGTGAATGTCTTTTCAATTATTGAGTTAGGTAAAGTTTAATAAAATGTAATTTAATTACATTAGTGACTTACACTTAATCTCAACCATTGATCTCAAGTGGGGTGAGATATAATCTCAACCATCAATCACTTTGGAGATTAGGGTTAGGGATTCAACTCAGTGTTATAAAATGAAGCCAAGGTCAAAGGAGAAGACACACATCTAATGAGAGTCAATGACTCACAGTTAAGAGCAAGAAAAGAATTTTTCGCTCAGTCCAAAGGAGAAGAGGGAAAGTGGGCAGCAACAGAGAGATTGGGAAGCAGGTACAACTGCGAGTACGCGCTGTACATATCATATAGGGCATGTTTACGCTTCGGATAAACTGTACAGTCGTGGGTACGCATTGTACAAATCATACAGGGCGCGAGTATGTGCCAGATAGACCACACAGGAATGGGTATGCACTGTACAAGCCACGTATAGATCGTACAGGGCCATTGGCAAGTCCTGTTGTCGTGGACAGAAGTGTTGGGCAGTAAGTTTTTGGTTGTAATTTTTTGTCTCTTTTCTCAGTGGGTAGATTTTCCCAGTTTGGGAGGGCCTTGTAAGCTTGGAATAATTTTAATGAAAAACTGATTTTAAAGAGCAGAAAATTCACTGTGTATTTGTGATTGTGAAATTGGTGTCATTTGCTTCTGCTATTTATTTCCAGTTAGTTATTCCAATCAATATATTTTATTCTGTGAGCTGCAGTTTAATTTTTAGCAAGGAAATAATTTTAGGCACTGGGATTAGAAAATTAACATGGTATCAGATCTTTCACTTTGAAGAGGAGGCCTATTTCAAGAGATCTCAGTAGATCTATATCTTGTGGGGGTTAATTCCACGGTAGTTTGATCAGATCTAAGAAATGACAACAAGTCTCAGATTCAAAGACAGATTGGATGGAGTATCCAACTTCTTTTCGTGGAAATCTAGGGTTACCTTGCTTCTGAAGGAAAATGAGCTTTGGGAAATTTGCATCCAAGAGATTACTCCATCGATAGATTCACAACAAAAGGTAGCTCATGATATGAAGGAGATCAAAGCTCAACAAGTGATCTTGGATGTAGTGAAAGATCTTTTGATTCCTCATTTGTCTGAGAAGCAAACGGCCAGGGAGATGTTCAACGTTCTAGTGGGTCTTTTCCAGAGCAATAACATGAATAGGAAGATGATATTAAGAAATAAACTCAAATCAGCGCAAATGTCCAGATTTGACAATGTTACCATCTATCTCATGAGGATCACCCAGATTCGTGATCAACTTGCAACAGTTGGGGAGAAGGTGATCGATGCAGAGCTAGTTAAGACGACATTAAATGGTTTCTCAAAATCTTGGGAACCATTTGTCAAGGGTATCTATGCACGTGAGAAACTTCCCTCATTTGAGAAGATTTGGGACAATTTCATCCAGAAAGAGACTCGAGAGGAGTCCAAAGCAAGTAGTCAGGGAGGTAGTGATGAGAACCTGGCCCTTGTCAGTTAGGCAGGAAAGGGTTCTAGCAAAAAGGGAAGAGGTGAGGGGTCAACCTCATAGCCGAAAAAGAATAAGGACTTGAGCAAGATCAAGTGCTTCGTATGCCACAAGAATGGTCATTGTCAGTGTTGCACGTGCTGCGATATTATCTAATTTATCGCAATAATATCGCCAAATAGACCCTCAACGATAATATTGTTGCAAATAATTGCGATAATTACGATATTTTGAATTTATTGCAATAATTTTTGATATTATCGCGAGTCGATGGAAATTATCGCCTTGCTGCATTTTGTTCCAGTTTTTTTGCCTTTAACTTGCGATTTCAGGTTTTTTTCTCTCATTTTGCAAACGGTGCATAGGGGCATTGAGCTCTTAGGGTATTGTGACCATTTTCCATCAAACAAACAAGGGGAATTCCATAGTTTTCATTGCCATGAACTAAATATTTGTGGAGTGGGGATCTAGTCCAATCTATCATATCCATATTCCTAGGTATGTAGAAAAATTGATGCCTTTCTTTTCTTTGTTTTTCAAGATTTAGTATAGGGTTTGCAATGGCCATTAGATTTTGCCTCTTCTTGCCTTTTTTTAACGGGAGATTTAACACTTATGTAGCTATGATAGTTTAATTGCAACATTCTTTAAGGGTTTTGAAATTTGTGGATCTGGATTTTGAATTTCCCCATTTGTTTTGTGCCATGGGTTTAAATTTTAAAGATTTATCATTTAATCAGTGCTAAAAAAATGGATCCAATGTGGGAGTATGGTGAACCAGTGGATCATATTAGAAAAAAGTTGAGTTGCAAGCTATGTGGAATGGAAATGTATGGTGGAATCAACCGCTTGAAATACCACCTTGCCAAAGTCCCAGGACATGAAGTGGAAATTTTCCCTACAAGTCCCCCAGATGTTGTTCTTGTTGCAAAGAACTTAGTTCTTGATATTACTAGGAAGAAAAAACAAAGGGAAGAATTGAAGAACCACATGGGAACCACAAGCTTCTCAGGGGTAGGGGAAACCTATGTGACAACCTCCTCGTTACGACAACAACTCTGATAACAGGTGCAATTTTTTTGTTTTGTTTAAGGTGTGTGCGCGCGTGTAAAAAGGAAACAGACACACTTGACTCTACGTCGCCACCTGACGACTAACAAGACACAACCACGATGATCACAACAAGAAGACATAAGGCGCACAACAAGTAACTGGAAGCATTAAACGACATACTGTGTTATGTACAGTACGAACATAGATGGAAGAATCCATAGTAGTAGATTTTACTATTTCTGCACAGGAAAGCAGGGCGTTTAATCTTAGTTCTCTGCTCCGGAGAGAGAGAATGTCAGATAGGCTCCTGGCTGACTGCTCAGGTAGAAACTAGTAATCTCTGTCAGGAGGTCGCAGTGGTGGGAACTCTGCCTTTAAAGAGCCCGAGACTACTGATACGACCTTAGAGGTGTGTCGCAAGAGTGGAAACCCTGCCTTTAAAGGGCCCGAGATTCTTGATACGACACTGGATTCTTTACACAGAAAATAATCACACACACATACTTATATACAAAGCGACTAGCTTTATCAGATCGAAGAGTCTGATATCATACACCGGTGAGTTTGGACAATTCCAATTATAGTACTAACCCTGAAATTAATTAACAATCTCAATACATCCTATGTGTTACATATACCATACAATTACAATAACATTATCCACAACAACATCACATTTTATATTGTTATAACCTTTAGCATTAACATTAACGTTTCAATACATAATCATTACCTTAAAACAAATACATTAACATTAACCTTACCCTAAGCTTTAACATGAAGCATTATCTTATGTTAATCCTTCCATTGCGCGCAAGTCTCATTCATCAGGCAACATGTCATTCAATACTTAAATATTCATGGGCAGCAGATTAAGTAAGTTTTAAGCCATCATTAAAAAAATCTAGATAAAAACTAAATATCTAGAGCCACCATCTACTGCATGAATCCTCAATGCGTAAAACCAAACTCTATGTCAATCATTCACTACATACTAATCACTGCTCAAGAAGCGATAACTAACACCATCGATATTGCATCCATAATGCCATAAGGTGCCATCTAAATCAACCCTAATATACATTTAATAGCCAGAAATTTAGAACCAATAATTAATGCAATGATCGGCATTTGCTTGTTAGGAAAGTTAACTTAATGGTAAGTTGCCTTTATTAAATTAAAATGGATTGCCATTTTTTTTTTATACTAAGGAAATAAAACTGTTGCTGCCATGAAACATTTACTAAACGGTGGATTGTTTTTACTGAGATAAGGTAGATTGCTATTTCAGAAAACATTACTGACCAAAGAGGTTGCTCTTATTAATAAATTCGATTGCCTAATAATGCCAAAATTGAATGCATTCAATTGATTCAAAATCCAATCTCAACCGACACCAAATCATGAGCAATACCTTCCTACTTCCTGTTTAGAATACAACCCATTAAAATTTTACGAGGGATAGGGTGTCTCTAGATTAATGGTTTAATATATAAATTTCGTCTCTAACTGAAAACCAAATAATTTAATATATAAGGTGTCACAAGGATAGTGCGCTGTCCTGAGGTTAACAGCTGATTAAAAACATCAAGAGCTATCATGCCCAACAACTGTTGCCAGAACGAATTCTCAGATCTAAATTTACAAAAACGAAATGCCCATACATCTATTGCCAGAACGAATTCTCAGATCTAAATTTACAAAACGAAATTGCCCATACAACTGTTGCCAGAACGAATTCTCAGATCTAATTTACAAAAACGAAATGCCCATACATCTATTGCCAGAACGAATTCTCAGATCTAAATTTTCAAAACGAAATTGCCCATACAACTATAAAAACACCCCCATTTATATAAAAACGCCCACTGTATTGTATAAACGCCCACAGTGATATAAAATGCCCACGGTAATATATAAAGTGCCCATAGTCATATAAAAACGCCCCCATTTATATAAAAACGCCCACTGTAGAGTATAAAACGCCCACAGTGATATAAAATGCCCACGGTAATATATAAAATGCCCACAGTCATATAAAAATGCCCACATTTATATAAAAACGCCCACTGTAGAGTATAAACGCCCACAGTGATATAAAATGCCCACCGTAATATATAAAATTCCCACAGTGATATAAAATGCCCACGGTAATATATAAAATGCTCACAGTCATATAAAAACGCCCCCATTTATATAAGAACGCCCACTGTAGAGTATAACGTCCACAGTGATGTAAAATGCCCACGGTAATATATAAAATGCCCACAGTCATATAAAAACACCCCCATTTATATAAAAACGCCCACTGTAGAGTATAAACGCCCACCGTAATATATAAAATTCCCACAGTGATATAAAATGCCCACGGTAATATATAAAATGCTCACAGTCATATAAAAGCGCCCCCATTTATATAAAAACGCCCACTGTAGAGTATAAACGCCCACAGTGATATAAAATGCCCACGGTAATATATAAAATGCCCACAGTCATATAAAAACGCCCCCATTTATATAAAAACGCCCACTGTAGAGTATAAACGCCCACAGTGATATAAAATGCCCACCGTAATATATAAAATTCCCACAGTGATATAAAATGCCCACGGTAATTTATAAAATGCTCACAGTCATATAAAAACGCCCCCATTTATATAAAAAGCCCACTGTAGAGTATAAACGCCCACAGTGATATAAAACGCCCACGGTAATATATAAAACGCCCACATCAATATAAAACGCCCCCATCATATATACACACAGCCATAAATCTCTTTTGTCCCAACCGACATGCAACAACAGAGTAAGAAGAAATATTTTATAACTGTAACACAATTTCAATCGCCGAAAAACAAGGCAAGAAAACCAATCGATCCAACGAGTATCCAAGCAGATTGAAGTTAAGTATTTTTCATCTCACAATGCCAATACAAAAATGCTGATAACAATAAGAGAGGGCCAAAGTCCTAATACCTTCTATCATGCAAAATGAAAAACATACCGTTGCCTTAACTCCTGCTTCGAATGATGACTGCACGCTCCGTACCACTCCTGCTCCGTGCCGCTCCCCTCGCCGACCGTCGAGACTACACCAGTACCTCCCAGCCAATCGCTAGGGGTACTCTGCTTCCCCTTAGCCCCCCCGAGCCACAAAGGGGCCACACACAATCCAGATGGTCCGTCTAGCTTCCCAGCTCGCCTCGCAAGGCCGAGCTACCACTCCTATCCAAGCTGGAAAATCCCAACTCTCCACAAGTAATCAGTCAAGTTACAATTCCAGCAGCGTAACGTTACGCTAACAGCCAATCCCTTTCTTCCTCATCTTCCCTTTCTTTTATAGAGTTTTTTCCAACCTCCAACTTTCCCTAAATCACATTTTAATTAAGTTTTAATAAAAATATTCTAAATATTCTCCTTCGCACAAGTGTCGTCCATCCCCCTCTTTCCTCAAATAATTATTTTCTTTAAATTATTAAATTACTCATTTCCCTCACCCACCTAGAGTTGCTCCTAAATTTCCTCCTAGGTGTTCCTAGATCCCCTTACATGTTTTAAATAATTTCCCTAAAAATGAAGTTGCTAAATTAGCTCAAATTAGAAGGTTCTTAATTGCAGATTCCTTACTGTGTTGACCTCGCTTTTTACTATAAGTTCCCAACTTTCCTTAATTATGTTTCCTCCATTACTTAGTTTCCTAATTCTTATTATTCCCTTCTTTCCCCTTTTTATTAGAGCCAAAATGACAATTGCGCTATTTACTCTTTTCCCTTTATTATTAATTTAAAATCTTTTTATACTTCCACAAGTTAAATAATTTGTTTCTTCTTTACAATTTAAAACCACGGATTTTTAATTAAATTATTACTCTCTTCATTTTACCGCATAAATTTATGAAGACTAAAACTATTACTTAAGTGGTTTTTAGTCCAATTTTTTTTTTTTTTTTATAGGGTCTTTTTCTTAAGGTTAAACAAAATTTTACCCTAGAGAAGTTTTAGACTTAGATTTAGATTCTGAACTGGGCGACAATTATTTAGGGAGGTTGTTTAAGAATTTCTTAATGAGTTAAAAGTCGTAGGGCCAT
>ML777333.1:1857590-1869796 GCA_009831015.1 Picea engelmannii | reverse complement strand
GAGCCTGGAACAGGTTCGCCAAATGGTGGCCGACTTAGATTGTAAAGGTATAATATTCGTGTTATGAATAAAAGAATTACATTTTCATGTCCCAAATCATGGTGTCTTGAGTAATTTTAATTGATATATGCTTGACATTCTAACATCTAACCCTAACTTATATATGGAATAGCATGCTTGTAGTTCTGTTTTTTTCAATCTTTGGATGCAGGTCATCCCTAGGAGGAGACATGCAGTCAATGGAACTTCCAAGCTCGAGAAGATCATCACCATATGTGGTATCAGAGGTATAGTTACCCGATCTCTTCTCTTTGCTTTCTTTATATTAGTTTCGGTATGTTTGGGGTAGTATTGAGAATTAATTATCTTTTAGACAGTTATTCGCTCTGCCTACATTCTGAACCCTGGTGTAGTTAAAGGGGGGTTTTCCCACTAGAAGAACTACCAACCATATTGTGGAAGCCTCTAGGGTTTTTTATGGTATTTTGGGTTGTTTGATTGGTTTGTTTGCCTTTCAAGTTTCTGTCGAATTTTATGAGTCTGTCAAGGGATTCTGGTCACCTTCAGGTGTTATATCAGTTGTCCCTGCACTGTAAGACTATATGATCTTTTCTTTTTTGGAAAGATATAGAGGCGTACGCACCCTGTCTTGAGTCAGCCCACGTACATACATGATCTTCTCAGTAAACAACCCGCATACATACAAAGGCTACTGTTGCAACAACCCACGTCTTTGTTTCAAGAAATTGTTTGAAAAAGAGGGAGTTTTGCCTCTTTCCTGATTTAAGTTCATACTTCTTAGGGTTTTCTTGGATTAGTCCAGAGTCTCTGTTTACAACCATAGCCTGGGTTTAGATTTCAGTTTAGTTGTCTTCTTTCTTTTCTTGTGTTTACTTTTGAAAGGGTTTTGAACAAGCTATTGATTTGTAGATCTGCCTTCTTGGTTTCTTGATTGATTCTCTGCAATCCGCAGTGGGCTAAATATATGTTTCAATCTTGTTTTAATGTTATTTTTACCCCTTTCACTTGCTTTGAAAAAAGAAAAAAATATGTATTTCAGTTTTTTCTCTTTAAGGCATTTAAAAAAAAAAAAAACTTTTCAGTTTGGTAAAGTAGTTAGAGTTGGTTATTTTCTAAAAAGGAAAAAGAGTTTGTTTTTTAAGTTCTTTATTGATTTCTTGAAACATAATTAGATTGTAGTCGAGTGAAAATACGTTTTAGGATTTCTTTACAAGATCTTGAAAAAATTAGTTAAAGAAAAGTTGGTTACAAAGAGTTGGTTATAAAACTTTGTTTTTGGATTAGAAGTAATTTTTCTTTCAAGTTTCGTATTTTTCTCCTCTTTTTCATCTCTTCTAACATCACTAGTTTCACCACCATATCCCATGAGTAAATCAAGCCATTAAAAGGAACGCTTAATATAAAATAAACTAGACTTTTTATGCTTGTAGGGTCAACCAACTAGTTTAGGGCTAGGGCCTTGGATTAGGTTGGAGAGGAAACTCTTCAAGGTTGTCAAAAAAAAACATTGGAGTTTGAGTTAGGGAGTGTTTAAGTCCAGTGTCGTAAACTTTATCCAAGACCCCCACCTAACACAAGGGATAAACACGAGGTCGTGTAAGGAAAGGTAGAGGAGATAACCCCTCCAAACACAGACTGAACATAGTTGGGAACACATATTGAGGATATGTCTCGGGAATATTACTGACTGCACTTGCCTATGGAGATTTGTGGACCTCGAATCCATTCAAGATCCTCTGTTGTCTTCCAGACCATTTTATCTTGATACCCTTGATAGGTTTCAAACTTGTTATCCTACTCATTGCGATCCGCCCGACTGTCCACTGTATCGGCCTGGTGACTGACTGTGAGATGGAAACTTAGTTTCCCATATTCTAGAGACTTACATGGGTGACTACGGGGGTATACCATAGTACCTAGGGCATACGTCGGGTCATGCTTCACAGAGTATACCTGGAGGGTGCTTCCGTGTTTGAGTTGCACTTGCACCGGTTAGTTGCTCTAGTGTTGACTAGCATAATTGTCCTTCCTACTAGATAGTTTGACTGCTTGATTTGTCTTTTAGGAAAAAACATTTGTGTGTGCTTGGTGTTTAAATGCTAGTTAAGCCTTACTGTGTTGGTTGATCATTTCACAAGGTGGAAGATCAAAATCTCCGCCAGTCGCAAAGGATTTAGGGTCTATCGCTGGTTACATTGGAGCCATGTACGCCACTGTTATGACGAAGACTTGACCAACAAGGGTCGTTCGGCAGGAAACCATTCCCGAGCCTGCTCTATGAGGATATTATTTGACTTCAAAGGAACCTACTATTTATGACCTTGGGATGAAATCTCTCGAGCTAGCCAAACCTCCGATTACTAACTTGTCGACATCGATCTTAGTTCAAGTTGTGCCTCCTTAGGTGACACCTTCTAAGCGCCAGTTAGTTTTACAAGAAGCCATGGAAGAAAATGTCGCTACTTCATCTGAGAGTCCTCATACTTACCAGTTCAGACAACAATGGTCTCGACTCACTCTACTTCAGGTAGTGGTCTGATACTGTCATCGACGACGATCACTGCTCCGTTTACACAGAGTGCGAAGGGCCCTCCATTCTCATATGGGATGCTCGACTTTGATTCGAACTTAGTTCTTACCTACTCCCCCTTACAGACCATGGGTCTTGGGAAAGGGAGCTCAAACACTCTCGTGCAAGGGTCAACTGGGGGAAATTTAGTCCCCTTTAATGTTATCCCTTACGTTGGCGGTAACATACCTCCTCTGTCTCCCTTTCTCGGTGGTACTTTCCAGCAACCAATCGAGCCAAATGATAATTACAACTTGTTTGGAGTAGGATGTTTAGGACCCTTGTCTTACACAATGTTGGTGGAATCCATGTCATTCTCTTTGTTCGGAACGTTTGGGAATAACACTTTTTCTTCAATTGCAGTCTTGGTAGGGGGCAACCCCAATTTTGGAAAACAGAACCCCGTGTAGGGTACTATTCCTTCACAAAGAGCGACAGCGGGAGTGTTCTCCTCTCAAGGGATTTTGAATCCTTGGCAGTGATCAGTTCCCTCGCAAGGGATTTCGGTCAGGGGAAACCCCTTCCATGCTCAATGGAACCTCGGGTAGGGCTCCATACCTATGCCCGTCAGATCGACTGGGGGCATCCCCTTCCAAAATCCTTGGAACACAAAGCAGAGAGAAATCCCCATGTAAGCTATGTCATCTAATTATGGGATTCAACTGATGATATCCCAACAAACATAGTTTATGTATGGTAGTCAAGGACATGGTTTCTACCAGAACCCTGGCCAACAATCCAAATTTTCCTAGCAACCTGGTACTAGTCAAACTCCAGGACCCTCTTTTCCTGTACATAATACTCAACCTAAACTATCATTTATGGCAACGTTACATCTTCTAGACTTGTCGAGGTTACTCAAAGACCCAATTTGTCATGATCCACGTTGGACCCCATTCTGACTAAGTTTCCCATGGATATTCCAAAATTTGAAGGCAGGCATGGTGAAGATCTAGGTGATCACATGACAACCTTTCACTTATGGTGCTTGCCAAACTGACTACGAGACGACACCGTTCAGTTGTTCCTTTTTCAACGCACTCTTATCAGGGGTGCCATAAAATGGTATATTGATCTCGACCGCTCGAGGTATTCTTACTTTAACAACTTGGCGATGGTCTTCCTAAACCATTTCCAGTTACCTGTGAGATACAATTCCGACACTAAATTTCTCACCAACTTTGAGAAAACTAAGGCCGACCATATCTCTAATCATATCCGAGAATGGCAGCGTCAGAAGAGCTTGATTAAGGTCCAGGTCCCACCAAATTTCTTGCTAGAGTGGTTCCTGAAGTCTTTGGTGCCTTGCATCTCCAAGGATGTAGCAACTTTTGGAGTGTTTTCATAAGAGGAGGCGATAATGAGAGCACAACAACTTGAACTGATCTACTCTCAGTCTTGCATGCTCTACAATATTTTTCCAGATGTGCCAAGGTCCATCCTCGACAAGGCCAAGCAAAAGTATGGAACTTGTGCCGATGGTCTTGTGGGATCAACACAAGTAAATTCAATTGATCTATTGTCAAATCGATTGCAACAATTGTCGATACAATGGATTGCGACCAACTAGACCTCGGGTTCGGTTCTTCCTCCTACCCAAACATCGGATGTACACAGTGTGTAGTCAACGAATCAAAAGGAAAACTAGCAGCCTGAAGGAAAGAAGAAACAACAGAACAAGAAGGGTAAAGGGGAAAAAAAGGCTACTAACAATGTTGGCGGGGGGAAAATGGAGAAGAGAAAGTCGAAATATTTTTGTAACTTTTGCAAGAAGGACCACCCGACTCATCTTTTCCCTCGACTTATGGAAGCTTGGAATATATTGGCGTAGCAACAACTTGTTGTGATGACAAACCCATTTCCACATGGGAAAAACATGTCTCAAGCTTCAACAGTTAGGGACCCCCCGCTCTACCAGTAATAACCTGCCCGCAAATGTTTACATTATGAAAGTCGAGGCTCATATAGTGACCAGAGCCCGAGATTACGAAATGTCAGAATCTACAGAAAGGGGAAAATAAGCCACGAACCTATCGAATCCTCTCCAAACTGAGAAGACAACGAGAGAAACGATGACTCGCATCCCAAAAGGTGAATTTAAAAAGGCTTCTCACAATTCGAACGTGAGGGTTGCCGAGAAAAACTCCATTCTATAAAATTTGGCACAAACCCCTTGCGCAATGTCTTCTTTGGAAGTCTTCCAAAGTTTCCCTTCGCAGATAAAAGATTTGTTATCGGCCTTGGGATCGACAAAGACTTGTAATCTGGGAGCGATCATTCTTGATCCAACCAACTTGAAACCCCGTCTCCCCTACCACGTTGCATTTCAGATAGTAGTGGCTTACACCACAAAATCATTTACTTGGAACATTTTTCGTATGGTGGTTGATGAGGGTGCCTCGAATTACATGATGTCGTTGGCATGTTAGAAGGCCATTGGCCAGCCCAGTTTGTCTCTGTCTCCTATGTTTCTTACGGATTTCGAAATTCCATCGTTCATACCACATGGAATTATTCCTTCTTTCCCCATGCAGTTGAGAGGAAAAATCGCATGCGTCGAAGTTGAAGTGGTCAATGTGACTCTCAAATACAACATTTTGTTAGGGAGGAGTTGGAATTATGCGATGCATGCAGTGGTTGCTACAGTTTTGTGAGTCTTGTGTTTTCCACACGAGGGTTGGATTGTGACCATTGACCAGTTGTCTTTCTCCTATCTTGACCTTCCATCAGGGGAATCCACAGTCCCAATGATTGATAATCCTTAGCCCAACACCGTCAACTTAGGGTTTGGTTTGTGTCCATCATTGATGGGAACTTTTGATTACCCACCACCTTATGGCAATGTTAAGCTTATATCAGTTGTCCCTGACCAGCCTAGGGCTGAAATATTTCAAGTGTCATAGTTTCGAATGACTTACTTTTACGATCCATGGACTCTACCTTCCCCATCGGCTTTGATGGAAGGGACAGGGCATCTTGGCATGGCTATGCCCTTATCTGCAGCTGAGGTTGCGTACTGTATTTTTCAACAAGCTTCGACCGACCCCGATCTGACTCCCGCACAGGAGTTATGTAACAGCCCTAGTAGAATATATACTTAGGGATTATTAAGTAAAAGATTTATTAGGTAATTAATTTTTCCTAACATGTTAATAACTAAACAACAATTGGTCTAATGATATTAATTAAGTATTTATCAATTAATTAAAGGTTATAATTTTGATTAATTAATTAATTAATTAACTACCTATTATATTCAATAACTTGGGTATTAAATTTAAAAGGGATAATAAGTTATATTGTTTAAATTAAAAAAAAAAAAGTTACGTACATGGAAAGGGATAAGATATTAATTAAAAGGGGTATGATATTAATTATGAGGGGATAAGGTAATAAATGGGTGGATAAGGAAGTAAATGCAAGAGGCGGTGAAGGAAGGATATGGAGGGGAAGGAGGTTTACGAAGGGGAACCATTCTACGGGATTATTATTTTTGTTTGAGGTTTCTCTTGGATTGCAGAGAGGGGAGTTGAGTTCGGTAGTCGGATTGGATCGGTACAGGCACCGGTTTGTTGGAGGTTTTGGGTACGGGGGCCAGGATATCCATATGATATCCTGGAGCTAGATAGTTTTCCTAGTTGGCAGGGAGGATAGTAGGTTTGGGCAGTGTTGGTCAGTGCATCAGGTAGCAGGAAGGCAACAGTAAGGCGAATTAGCATCAGAACCAGGTAAATTGTTTGTGAATTGGCTAAGTTAATTTTATGTTGTAGTTAAATGTTAAATGTTAAATTCTACTGAAATTTATATGCTTATTTGAAGTTAATGAATTATTTATGCACTCAGAAATTTGAAATTCTATGTTAGAAATGTTATGCGTAATTGTAAGGATTTTTACTAGGCTTGTTTATATTTTTCTTACTGGCCACTACAAATGGTATCAGAGCTTTTGTTTGAAATCTAGGCCTAAGGGCCAAAACTCCAAGCTCTAACTCCAGCTACGCTTAACCTACAAACAAAACACAGAAATTTTAACACAAATAAAAAAAATAAAAAAAATACGAAGTCTAATAATGAATAGCATTTTGATAATATCTCTCAGGCAGCCAACAATTCGGGAATCGTATAGAAGTTCCCTATTGATGTAGGGAACTAAAATAGGCATACAGATCCTACAATACAACCAAATTAATATAATCATTAAAATAGCACAACCAGTTTAATATAGTCGTTAAAATAGTATTTTCTTCCTATAATAGAAGTCATGTTAATGTGGAACAAAACCCTCAACAAGGTATATGCCACTGTGGATTAGCAAGCAGACTGTATTCTCTACCGAATAATTATAAAGATGAGCCTTCATTCAGAGTGTACAACTATTATCACTGATACTTTATGGAGCCCCTCTACATCCAAGCTTCAACATACCTTATGGAGCCCTGCTACAGCCAGGCTACAACATAGAGCATCATCATATCTCCGTTCTTTATTGTAATCATCAGGCTACTTCAAAAACCAATTGAATGCAAGCTAGATGTGTTCTTTGAATTATTTAGTGAAGGGAAGTAAACAATTGATCTATAAAAAAAAATCATTTTAAACAATTCACTGATACTCATTTAAAAGGGGAAAAATTGAAAACCAATATAAAAAAAAATGGAAAAAAAAAAACAATATAAAAAATGGGAAAAAGAAACAAAATAAAGAAAGAATAGACAAAAGACCTACTGTGACTGAGTCCACTTCATTCAGAAGGTATAGAAAAACCTTGATAATTTATTCTTAGCTTAATTTTCCCCTTCTACTGTTGCAATAGCTCTTCGTCTTCTCTATTTCTCCGTGAATGAACTATGAGAGAATGCCTCCCCCAACCTTCATGCTCCCTTTCTTTTTTGCCCTTCACACTTCTTTTTATAAAACCTACCCACCTGATAGATTCAGTCTGTTGAGGCGAGAATAAATATAGCAATTCGTTGTTTCATGCATGAAGAGGCAGGTTCACATGCATTCCCTTCTCTGTCATTATCATTCCCTGTAGCTCCATGAGCCAACGATTTATTTTTTTTCAAAAAAAAGGTTAGATTCATAAGTCAGTTCCCATGGTTGGCAAGTGGAGATGAATCACAACAACTTTTCACTCCACCATTGGTATGGATGGAGCTCCCTATAATGGTATACTCGTACACCCGCTATACCAGAACATCGGCTAGTACTCGTTTTGAAGTGCCGGTGGAATCGATCCAAAACCATTCTAAGCTATACCAATCGATAGCGTATGGATTCAGAATTACCGGTTAGTGTGCGACTCTTTGATTGTATGTGCAGCCACGAAATGATTGAGAATGGCACCTCCATCCATTTTTTCCTTACTGAAGTGCTAAACCATCCCGGACCAACCAATATCATATGTACCATTTTCCATTTTTAAGAGTTTCTTTCACAGTTGGTATCTAGGCATCCATTGACATAGAAGAGATTAGGCTATAATGTGTGTTACAAAGCCACCTAGGAGAATACATGAAGGAAGTCAAAGAAACAGAAAAGAGATTCATGTTGTCAAATGCAATTATACAAGCCTCCTTGATGTGCACGAAAGCTTGTGATTTAACATGGATGTGTCTGCATTAGTGTCTTACATGTACAGTTTCCTTTAAATACCTTTTCTGGAAAAATATCTGGGGAGGCAATAATAATTAAAAAAAAGGGGTAAGGAAATGAGGGAGATCTCACCAGTTTCATTTGTGCTAATCAATTCAATATTGTAGAAATCCACAGATGAGTCCTTGAAAACAGGGTCGGTGTACGAAGCTTCAATATCATGTTTCAAAAACTAGAACGTGAACTTGAAAGATTTGCACAATCTGCAGCAGCTGGCATTTTCTAAGTCCTCTGATTACTGCTGATCATTCCTTTCCATAATTGAAGATCATGCAACACTGAGATACCATGGGAAGCCACCAGGTGCGCTTAGGCCCTGGCACTAACAGCCTTTGCTTTGAAAACCCTAAAGCTTTCATCTTCCTCCATCTGCCCACAACAAACTAGAGAAACTGTTCATGGAAAACAAAGAATTTGTCTTCAGTCTCAATCCATTACTCAAAGTCCTCCTTCCAAAGCTGCATGTAGGCCTGAAGGGCGATCCCTGGAAGTGAAATAGGTGGTTTTCTCTAGCCTGCAGAGACCTTACACAGACTTCTGATGGAGAATGGAGGGTTCCAGCAATACCAGAAACTGCCCCAGCCATTGCACTCTGAGTTAGAGAGTGTATCTAGAGAAGAAAAGTCAAAGGGGATAGGGAACAGAAATCAGGTCTTGAGAAAACAGAATAATACTAGTCCTTGGCTGCTTAAACTCTAAACCCTTTCAGTCCTTTGACCTGAGAAATTCGAGAAGGACCAAACCATTGCATTCGAGAATAAAAAGAACCCAAAACACGCGCAGGTATAAATATATGTGTAAGAGGAGAAGCCCAAGGGTTTGACCCCGGGACTCCAGAACCCATAGCAACTACAACTACAAATGTGCCACCACCAAGCAACTACAGCAATGTCCAGCGCTAGAAAAGTTCTCAAAACAATGGCGAGGATGCGAGCCATGGCGGGCGAGATTCTTGGAACCTCTGAACAGAGCAAAGGCAAGATCTGTGGTGAAGAAAGAATGATGCGAGGAAGGTCTCGGTGGATGAGAAGGAGGAGGCAGAGGAAGGACGCRTAGGGTTCAAAGAGMTGGCAGGTGTAGGGTTTTAGGGTTAGGTATGAAGAGAAAKCATGAAGGAGGGGGCAYGTGGGCCTCATGCGAGGACCCACTGCCCGACTGTAGAGATTTTTTTATTATTATTATATTRTATTTTATTCTTTTACTACTTCATTTTATTATTATTTTTTTTATATTATATTATATTTTATTCTTTTACTAATTCATTTTATTAATTTACKTTAATTGCATTTTAAATAATTAATTTTAATTATAAATCTAAATTTCAATAATTAAATTTAAATTTCTAATCTCGTTGAATGTCAAAAAAAAAAAAAATTTTGCATAGAAATTAAGTATTTACTTTCTAAACTTAATTTTATCCAAAGTAATTAATAATAATAATTAATAATAGTAATTAAGTAATTAATGTGTTATTAACATTAACATATTTAATAATATTTAAACATAACATTACGATACTAAAAAAAAAATTATTTTGGAGAGATTAAAATTTGGGGGAGTCTATGGGTTTTGAACCCGCGACCACCCACCAAGCGATGCGCCTTAAGAAGAGAAATAACACCAACGTGCCACACATATCACTTTTACAAATAAATTTGCATATAAATAGTTTAATTATCAATAATAGCAAGGTACTAGCCTGAAGAATAATCTCTGATTATCCAAGCGTCACGCTCATGAGACCTTACACACAACTCATCATGCCAAGCGCCAAGTCCCTCCACTCCATTCCACCAGTCAAGTCAACGCTAAATATCAATGCGGCATTCAACAATGCCAACACTACACGCCAAGGAAAATCTCCCGAGTCAGGCACCGGAGGATATTTAGTCGTAAGTGAAAAGTTAAAAGGACTAAGACTGGGACAGGCGGGGAGGAGGCGGCATATGCACTAGGAGGGTAAGCATAGGAATTGGCAAGTATGGCGTAAGGCTAGCATAGCTACAGGGAAAGGGAACCAATAGATTTTTCATAGGGGTGAAGAAATCAAGCTTAGACACTTAATCCTAATCCTAACCTAGCCAATCCCATAAAGGAGTAATGTTTGTTTACAGACAAGTAAAGAAAACCTACGCCTAACCCTGTTTCTAGTTTGAATAGCACCAATTTGAAACATCCTCGAACTCACCCTGACAACTTTGGTTGATGTAGGTTAAAGCATACAGGATGGTCAAGACTCGAGGGAGCCGAGGTAGGGGAGCATCATCACAAGCACCACCAACACCGCCAGCGCCACCACCACCATTGCCCGAACTAGCCCTCATCCTATGCTCATTGGAAGACATTAACGAGACTTTAAAGGGGTGGCAACCGGCAGGGACTAAAGTGGAACCCCCACCGTCTGGAACGGGTAATCCAGAAGCGTCAAGGGATTCAGGGGGAGGACTTCCACCTGAAGACATCACGCGAGAATTGCAGAAGATCAAACTTCCGGAGTTTGTTGGGGGTCACACTAGTGAACGCGCAGAAGCATGGTTGGAAGGCATGACAAGGTGTTTTGCCTTAAGGGACTATGCGTCCAACTCAAAGGCAAAGATCACCATTTTTCAGTTAAGAGACAGCACCTTGAACTGGTGGGGCAACTTGGAAAGACAACTGCACCTTACCCCAGACACAGTATCTTGGGAACTTTTCGAGGAGAGGTTCCGAAGGAAATATCTACCATCATACTACGAGGAACAACAGGTAGGGGCATTTCATGCCTTAGTACAGGGAAACAGAACTATAGAATAATATGAGATCAGATGTATGGAACTGGTCAAATATGTTTCATATATGGATAATGACCAACGACAGGCAGAGCGCTTCGTCTATGGATTGAACCCTAAGATAAGAGCTATGGTGCGGATGTGGAAACCGTCTTCAGTAGCGGAAGTGGTGGAAAATGCGCGTTATGCGGAAGAACGTATGAACTTAACCGGGGGTACGAGACCAACATTTCTGCATCGCCCTAGATTCGTAGGAAAGGCCCCGAGGACATTTCCTAGGGGAGGGGGCTCAAGGCCACCGCCATATGGTAATAGAGTCGCGCCAAGGACAGTAGCTGTAGGGATTTCAATGGCAGCGAGTGCAGCATCTCGTTCATTGCCAACGACGCAGAAAGGTCCACGACTATCTCAGGGAACAGCGAGTAGGGGCAGGGGTTCCAGGGGAAGGAACTCATTTCAGAGGCAGTCACATAACAATGCATAGGTTCAATCTCATGTTACCTGTTGGGGGTGCGGAGGACCCCATTACCAGCGCGACTGCCCAGAGTTACAATCAGGGTTCGTGCATAGAGAAGGAAAGGCATCGATGGGAAGAGCAAGTAGCAGCCACCAGATTTACGCAACGATTAATAATTGCCAGGACGAACATCAATCCACGGTGGTGGAGTCATTAGGTACGCTAAATCATATCAATGTCAATATTTTGTTTGATTCTGGTGTGACAGATAGTTTCATTTCACCATCTGCATTAGAAAAGAGTGGGTTGGCAGCCTATGAGCATGATGACTTTAAACAAGTCGAGATGGCTTCGGGGGAAAAACAAGCGGTAGGACCTAGTGTTGATAATTGTATAGTAGACTTGGGAGTGTGTACTACCAGGTTGAAGGTATACGTCACTGCTCTCGGAGCATATGACCTAATCATTAGAATGGATTGGTTAGTAGCTCACCAAGCTTTGGTAGATTGTTTCGCTAAGAGGGTGCTTTGTGTCGACGATGAAGGAAGCCCAGTAGAGATCCAGGGTGTACAGAGAAAAGTGTCATTACGCTTTATATCAACTATGAAGGTTAAGTGATGCTTGAGACAAGGGTGTTGATTGTATGTAGTGGAAGCAGTGAATGAAAGGAAGGGACCCTCATTGGATCAGTACCTGGTATTGTCAGAATTTCAGGATGTTTTTCCGAACGAGTTAC
>ML777333.1:1835253-1852290 GCA_009831015.1 Picea engelmannii | reverse complement strand
TGATTAATTAATTAATTAATTAACTACCTATTATATTCAATAACTTGGGTATTAAATTTAAAAGGGATAATAAGTTATATTGTTTAAATTAAAAAAAAAAGTTACGTACACGGAAAGGGATAAGATATTAATTAAAAGGGGTATGATATTAATTATGAGGGGATAAGGTAATAAATGGGTGGATAAGGAAGTAAATGCAAGAGGAAGTGAAGGAAGGATATGGAGGGGAAGGAGGTTTACGAAGGGGAACCATTCTACGGGATTATTATTTTTGTTTGAGGTTTCTCTTGGATTGCAGAGAGGGGAGTTGAGTTCGGTAGTCGGATTGGATCAGTACAGGCACCGGTTTGTTGGAGGTTTTGGGCACGGGGGGCAGGATATCCATATGATATCCTGGAGCTAGGTAGTTGTCCTAGTTGGCAGGGAGGATAGTAGGTTTTGGCAGTGTTGGTCAGTGCATCAGGCAGTAGGAAGGCAACAGCAAGGCAGCAAGGCAAATTAGCATCAGAACCAGGTAAATTGTTTGTGAATTGGCTAAGTTAATTTTATGTTGTAGTTAAATGTTAAATGTTAAATTCTGCTGAAATTTATATGCTTATTTGAAGTTAATGAATTATTTACGCACTCAGAAATTCGAAATTCTATGTTAGAAATGTTATTCGTAGTTGTAAGGATTTTTACTAGGCTTGTTGATATTTTTCTTACTGGCCACTACAAGTTAGATCCAGTTCTCAATCCCATCTAGGCTCAAGGTTCTCTTGGCACTACAGACCCTTTAGACCTAGTATTTCCCTTTGACGAGGTGATTCTTGAGGAATTAATTGGTCCAGACATACCCTGGGATGATCTTCATCATAGATCTTACTTCCTTCCTAGGTTAAGGAGAATAGAGGTGGACGAATTTGTTTAGACCAGAAATGGAGATAGATCTTGTCCTATTAATCCTATAGCTACGCACGCAGTTTATGTCGAGGGAAATATGGCAAGTATTGATCAAATGATTCCCATAGATATCTCTAGAACCCATGGCGTTGTGGAGAATGTTTTTCGTCGGAGTGGACTACTCCCCTGAAGAGATTCAAATTTATACAGAGTTATTTAAGGAATTTCGTGATGTTTTTTCATGGTCTTACTAGGAAATTCTAGGCATAGACCCAAGAATTGTCAAACATGAAATTATGGCTTATCATAATGCCAAGATGGTCCGATAGAAGCTTCGTCCAATGAATCCTCAGAAAGAGGCAACAATTAAGGTTGAATTATAGAAACTTCTTAAAGCTAGTTTTATCTACACCGTACAGTTGACGGAATGGGTGTCAAACCCCGTTCTGGTTAACAAGAAACAAGGTACGATTCGCGTGTGCATGGACTTCTGTGACTTGAACAAGGCATGTCCGAAAGATAATTTTCCCACCCCATTCATCGATTAGATTGTCGATGAATGCGTTGGCTATGAGGTATTTTCATTCATGGATGGTTTTTTGGGATATAACTAGATTCAGATCAAACTCAAAGACCAGCATAAAACAACTTTTATTTGTCCTTGGGGAACGTTCGCGTATCGTAAGATGCATTTTGGCCTGAAGAATGTTGGAGCCACTTTTCAGCGGGCCATGTTGTTTTCTTTTCATGACCTTAGACATATATTCGAGGAATATCTTGATGATCTAGCATCATGCTCTCGCAAGAGATCTGATCATCCCGCACACCTCCGACTAATCTTCAAACAATGTCGCTACTATCGGATTTGCTTGAATCCTAACAATTGCATTTTCTGCATGACGTCAAGGTGTATTTTATTTTTTATTGTTTCAACAATAGGGATCATGGTCGATCCTCTCAAGGTTTAGGAGATAGTTTAATTTCCTCCCTCGTGCACAATACCTTGGCTTCAGATCTTACAGGAGAAAGCAAACTTTCTTCATCGTTTTGTCACGAATTATGCCAAGATCACTAAAGGGTTTATGTGTCTTTTGAAAAAGGGAATCCCATTCTGTTAGGATGAAGACGATCAGTTCTTTTTTGAAGCGTTTAAATGTGCCCTTATGTCTGCCCCTCTGCTCCGGCCTCTCGATTATAAAAAATATTTCTTGTTGTACTTAGCTGCTGCAGCGTCGACCATCAGCATGGTCTTGGTTCAAGAGGATGATCTGCTTGAGGAGCATGTTATTTATTACCTTAGTCGAGGCCTGGTTGGGTTGGAACTCAACTACTCCCACACTGAGAAGCTTGCTTTGGAAGAAATTCATGATGTCCAACGGTTTCGTCATTGCATTCTACTTCACAAGACCATTGTCATTGTCGTTGTGAACCCTTTCCAATATGTGTTAACACGACGGGTCATTGGCGGAAAGATCAGTAGATGGATTGTAATCCTCTAGGGATTTGACTTAGATTTTGTTTCCATGAAATACAATAAGTCGTTGGTCTTTGCCGAACTTATTTTGGAACTTCCGATCGAGTCTAGTGATATCACGCCCGAAGAGTCACCTATCAAAGAAGATATTTTTCTAATTGCATCTTTGAACTCCTGGTATGGAGATATACTAGTCTATCTCTAGAATTTGAAGTGCACCGCTTCTTCTTCCCGCGATGAGCATCGATGAATTCACCATCAGGAATGAAACTATCTCATACTCGATGACACTTTGTATCGTTGAGGTGTAGATTTCATTCTTTGTCGGTGCCTTATCCATGAAGAAGAAGAGCTCGTTTTGAATGAATACCACACTCGAGCATGTGGTGGTCATTTGTTTGGGTTGGAAACAACCCAAAAGATTCTACGTGTCAGTTACTTGTGGCCCTCATTAATCAAGGATTGCGTTGAGGTGGTCAAGAAGTCCCATCCGTGTGAGATCTTCTCTCGGAAGATGCAGGCACATCATGCTCCCATGTTTCTTGTCATTGTTGTTGGTCCTTTCACCAAGTGGGGGATTGACTTTACTACATGTCACCTGGCTTCAGCCAGGTGACATCGTTACATCATCATAGAAGTATACTACTTCACAAAGTGGGTTGAGGCTATACCAACATTTAACAATGATGGCGAAACAATGACCCTTTTCATTTTTAACCAGATAGTAGCAAGGTTCGGCATCCCGAAGGAGGTTGTCACTAACCATGGAAGTCACTTCCAAAAAAAATGATGACCGAGTTGACATCAAAGCTTGGGTTGAGGCAAGAACATTATTCACCTTACTACCCACAAGCGAATGGTCAGATGGAAGTTGTGAAAAAGTATCTCAAGACTATTCTTCAGCGAATGGTCAATTCTGCCAAGTCAAATTGGCATTTGATGTTGTACTCAACATTGTGGGCCTACCGAATGTCTGTGAAGACTGCCACCAATTTTTCACCTTTTCAACTCGTATATGAGTTGGAAGCGATATTTCATATTGAGTGCCAAATCTTGTCTTTAAAGTTGGTAGTGGAGTTACTATCAGACACTTCACCGCTTGAGGAACACCGACTATATCTMGAGMAACTYGATGTRCAGCGTCATGATGCAGCCTCGTCCAATGAGGCTCATAAGAAATGATTCAAATGTCAGTACGATCGGTCTGTTCATCCTTGGATTTTCTCTTAATGCGATCTTGTCYTGGTCTATGATCAAGACAAAGATCCCCTAGCGGCAGGCAAGTTCAAACCCATGTGGTTCAAACCATTCATTGTGAAAGAGGTCTTGAAGAAGGGTGCTTACCATCTAGTTGAATTTGAAGGAAATTCCTTAACGGAKCCTAGAAATGGGCTCTACCTCAAGAAGTATTACTCTTAGGTTGGTCACCTGGGTGACTTCTTATACATATGTATAGTTCTTATACAGTTTTTTTTCTTTTTTGTTTTGTGGACGTGTAGTTATTTATGTCTTMTTTTWCATTGTGGTAGATTTCAAGTGAATTGAAGGTGTTTTTGGGTTCATAGACGGTGATAGATGACACACTCGGAGGATCACTTCTGCAGCTTGGGTGATTTTCACACCTGGAGGCCAGTTGCTATCTTCCGGAGGTATTTGTCTAGGGTGACGCCACAAACAATGTCATTGAGTACAACACAGTGATAGAGTTTTTTCATGATGCTTTGTCGCGTGACATTTCACATCTCTAGGTCTACCTAGATGCTTAGTTGGTTGTGTCCCAATTAAATGGAGTTTACCGCATTTATGATCCTACTTTGCACCGACGTTTCCATAGGGTATGTCTCTTAAAACATTACTTTGATTACATTATGTATATCCATGTTCCTAGGAGATTTAATCATATGACAGACACTCTAGCTAATCAAGTATTAGATTGGCATGTTGCACACACATAGAAAGAGAAGCACACACATACACATGTACATACATTTGTAAAAAATGTGATCTATAAGACAAATAAGATGTAAATAAATATATATATATATCAAAAGTGTTACGGGTACATAGGTGGGCGCGAACGCCTCAAAAATAAGGTTCGGTGTACATCGTTGGGCTTATGCCCTCAAAAAATATATGTACAATGGTGCCCTCGGCACATCTAAAGTCTAGCCTATCTAAGCTCGAGGCCTATTGGCCATGCCATAATGAATGACGACATTGGCTAAACATCGGAAAATATGGACACACGTACGTGGCACCCCAACTACATGAGGTTGCATGGAAGGCGAGATATCCTCGATCTCGTCGATGGGTATTGTGTGAGTGAGCATAGTGAGGTTGTGCTCCACCCATCTCAAAACTCTCTCAGCCTCTCCGGCTAGAGGTCCCCATGTGGTTGTTGGTCCACCGATTGTTGTTGGTCTGACCTCTGGTCGAGGACGTCATCGAGTCCTCGCGAAGTCTGTTGGGTGCACTGGTCCCACATCTATACGTAATAGATACACGAAATTCAGTACTCTAATAAACACATAAAAATGATATATATAAAAAGAATTAAAAAAAAAATAGCATTAAAAACATGTTACCTATCTCTCCTCACTCCTCTCCGGAAGGCATAAGCATGTTCGGGTCCCTGGAGAAGTTGATTTCAGCGTAGGGATAGTCCTTAATCACCGGAATCCGATGTGCCCACCAGTCAAAATATTTGTCGTCGAAGGCCTCTATGGTCCTCCCTCCCCCCTATCATGGAAACAATGCTTCCCATCTGCATATCGCTGGGAAGGAGGCCACATGCCCCTGCACCGTCTCTCTAGAAATGAGACTAGGTACTCTCAAAGAAGAAGAATGAGCATAGAATAGTACCAAACCCAAAGTTCTTGTTGTTGCATTCCCAACACTCTGTCAGTTGTCTCTTCATGCATGTGAGCATGGTCGTACTCTAGTCAAAGATATTTTCCTCCTGGAACTGAATAACACAATGTATATGCACCCGGGAAGCCTGGTGAAGGGCCTAAGATCTAGTGATCTGCCCAATGAGTAGCAAGATCACTCGCAGAGTCAAACTCATGATCTTGTGAATAGGCACCTAAGAATCTACCTTCTCAGTGTCATCCTCACAATACATCTAAATGTAATCCTCAATGTTAAAAGGCCCAGGTAGAAATGTTCGTAGATTGACTGGTTCCCCTCTCCTTGAGAGGCCAGTTAGAAAGTATATATCCTCAGTCGTTGGAGTCAACAATTGTCCCTATATCATGAACACCTCTACATCTGGATGCCAATAATCAACTAGGGTGTTCAACAGTTTGGGTTGTGCCTTCACAAGAGGACATTGGAAGAACTTCCATAGCCCGCACTGTTTCAGTGCGACGATGGTTGCAAGGTCCTCTTCGACCAAGATGTCTATATCCTTGTGTTCCCTCTCCCTCCAATGGACATACATCATGTTCCATGGAAAGTTAAAGGGAGTTAGCTCTTTCTTTTTAATTTTTTTCCAAGCTTTTGAGGGTGTACGCGGGTTTTTTTGGCCTCAGTCATGTATGTACACGGGCATAGTTTTTTTATGCCTGAGTACATACGCGGGATGTCCTTGGACCACCCACGTACACATAGGGCCTCTCTTTTTAGGAGAGTGTGCCCCCTCAAAAACAAAAATAAATGAATAATTAAAGAATTGAATTGCAAGAGGAATGCATTTGTACTTACTTGGTCCAAGCGGAAGTTCGTTTCGTCCACTGAAGCTCTCGGAATCAACTTTTTTAGCAAAGGGAATTTTTCTCCTCTTGGTCAATCTTCAAAATGCAATGGTGAAAATGAGCTGCCAGCTTCTATTTATAGAATTTTTTGGCCCTTTTTGCCACTTTTTTGACCCCCTTTGTCTTTTTTCCAGGCTTGGAAATCATTTGGTTCTGATTCCAAGTTTCTTATTGGATGTTATGGTACACTTTTTATTTTTTGTTTGGCAACCTTTTGGGGATGGGTCACTTTTTGGTATCCTTTGGTAAAAGTCATTTTTTTCGAATTTTTGCATATAAGTTAGGATTTCACCTCCACTTTTTGCATCTCGTTGTCTCTTCCACTTTTCCATAGGATCGACCCCACCAAGGTGTGACACGAAACCTTCAATGTTTCTCTAGAAGTGTCATAATTAGGTGGTAGAGCCTACCTTTACATGGATTCCCTAGGTAGATCTTGGTTGCATTTTGGCATCCATGTTGTCACTAATGACATTAGGCTCAGGATTCCTTGTTAGTCTTGTCATGATTACGATATTGTGCCTCATTCTTATGATGCACCATCATTCTTGGCCTCACCATCGGGACTCCCAAATGAGCATGCTTTGTTGTATTTCAAGATCGCTTCACAATTCGAAAGCAACATCTGACGAGACTGTATTTATGATTTTCGATCTTGTCTGGATTAAACGAGAAAAGTATCCCCCTGGAGTCTTCTTTAATCCCTTTTGAGACCCTATAAACATGAAAATATTTTAGAGCGATCTTGTTTCCCTTCACGCTCGCCAAACTCAAATTTGAAGGCACATTTGTCCAGAGGTAGTTTACCCTTTTTTCAGTCCAGACGGTCAATTTCATGAATAAAGGTATGCTCTAGGAACTTCGGTTCACTAGAAGAGTATTCTCAGGCGTAAGTTTAACCCTTTTTCAGGCCTAAGGGAATAAATTTTCAAAAAGGGAACATTCTCTTGGTTTTTGTTTATCACCTTTTTCGGGCCTTGGAGATTACTTATAAAAAAGGAACCCCCATGGAGTCCATAGTTAATCTCTTTTTAGACTCCCTAAAATTGAAAAGATCGTCAAGTGACCTTTTTCCTTCACACTCATTAAATTGGTCTAGAAGAACATCTACTGGCATGAGTTTACCCATTTTTCCAGCTTGTAGATTATAACGGAAAAAGGTACGCCTCAGGAGATTCATCTCGCTGAGAGAGTTCTCCTCAATAACTTTTATACTTTTTCAGGCTAAAGAGACTAAACTCAGAAAAAGGATGTGAGTCCATACTTAAGATCTTTTCAGACTCCTTAAAATTGAAAAGATTGTCGAGTGATATTGTCTTTGTCACACTCGTTAAAATGGTTTTGAATAGACATATTTTCGGTACAAGTTTAACCCTTTTTTGAACTGACTAGACTATCTCCGAAAAAGGTACTCCCTGGAGTCTTCTTTTTACGTTTTTTCAGACTCTCTAAACGTGAAAAAACTATCGAGCTTACCTTTTTGGGGCTCGTTAAAATTACATTGAAGGGGGTTTCATTGTGTCTTTCTAATCGCATTTTCATCTTTGCATCTTTGGCCCAATACCGACTCCATGTTTCTCTCAACTGAACCTTTAAAGCATGCCTTATAAGCAAGCCTTGTATCACTTTTTTCCTCTGCGACTTGACACCTTGACCCATGGAGGAATTTTCCCCGAGTGTCCTTTTTCTACACATGTATCCTTTCTCTGAGCATTAGTGTGTTCCTTGCGCTTGGAACTAGTATGCTTTCTTGCGACACTCATTCCTCCTTTGTAATGTAGCATTCTTTTATTCTTTTTCAAGCTCTTTAAAAAATTGAAAAAGACAAAAAAATCAAATATCCCAAAAAGAGGGGACGGGAAATATGTATTATTTTTTCGACAGCACAAAGAGTCGCCCTTGGACAGAGCACATCCTTTCATTTGTTCATCAAGCATTGGGATATAGTATGACCTTAGGAATTCGTTCTCGCTACAAAGAGTTGTGTCCTCCTCTGTTTGGTTACTCTTCCAAACACATGGAGAGTTTGTGTTGCCTCATGCATCATGAACTTATGTCAATGTAATGATTCCTAAGTCTAATCATCTTTTGTGCTTTTGTCCAAAGGAATTTTCACCCAATCTGAGTCATCCTTTCTACAGTTTTTCTCTTGACCTCGTGAGTTGGCCATCCCGAGAGTCCAGTCAAGTCCTGATTCAAAATCAACGAAGTGCTCTGCCTGATCATCAATATCCTCTTGTCTTTTCCTAATGATCTGTCAAAGAACTTAGGGTAGTGAGTTATGGACTCCTATTATTCTCCTACCTGATTTTTGAATATCTTGAAGTTGTTGCTCGAGCTATGAATACCTCATCTCCAGCCATCGAGCGTCACTAGCTTCTTGAAGATGGATACTATATTTGTATATCTTTGATTTTGAGATGTAGATATGATGTGAATTTCTTGCAGATACACTTTATATAGTTATGTGACATGGATTTGTAGTGTAATTTATTGGTATCTATGATTTATTTGATCCCGAGCATGGGTATGCCCTCCTCGGAGAGACAATTGTTGTTTTGCAGATGACACCTCTTGAACTCTGGTCCCGAGCTCACTCGATTTCGTACATTGGTAAATTTGTAATGTATTTCAGCCATAAATTTCTCTTCTGACCTCACACATTAGGGGGCATCTATTATAGCCCTAAATTTCCCTATTCATGCATACATGGCCTTGGCTCTCTTACTTGCATATTTTTCCAAAGCACTGCTGAGTAGCTCTTCTTAAAAAACCATTTTTTAGAAGATGTACGCACCCTGCACCATTACTTCTTGTGTACATACAATTGATGCACCACTATAGCTCATGTACATATGCATGTTTCACCATTACAACCCACATATACTTGCAAAAGTTGCAAAAAATAAAAAGTTGCAAGGAATTCATTGAACTTTATGGGCTTTGGTAGTTTCCCAACTAATCCACCTGCTATAGCCCGTCACCCAACCGAATAACCATCCTTTTGTCATATAAAAGGAGGTGTTAGGGTCTCATTTCACATATAAGCATAAGAATAGTGAAACTATGTCCGATTTCACTTCCCCTCCTTGCCCAATATATTGTTGCCTTTTGTGAGAAATTGCCTCAACATTCCCTCATTAGCCCCTTCTTCCTCCATTTAACCCATTCACTTCCATAGAAGAGACCAGAAGGTTGAGAGAATAATTTCACACAAGGTGTACTTGGATCATGGTGAAGAGGAGCCCGGACCAGGTTCGTGGAATGGTGGTCGACTTAGATTATAGAGGTATAATCTTTGTGTTATGAATAAAAGAATTACATTTTCCTATCCCAAATGATGGTGTCTTGAGTACTTTTTCTTTATTTATTCTTGACATTCTTACATCTAACCCTAACTTATATATGGAATAACATGCTTGTAGTTATTTGTTTGTCAGTCTTTGGATGCAGGTCATCCTTGCAAGGAGACATGCAGTCAGTGGAACTTCCAAGCGCGAGGAGATCATCACCAGACGTGGGATCATATGTATAGTTACCCAATATCTTCTATTTTCTTTCTTTATATTAGTTTTGGTATGTTTAGGGTAGTATTGAGAATTAATTATATTTTAGATGGTTATTCTCTTTGCCTACATTTTGAACCCTGGTGTAGTTAAAGGGGGGGTTTTCCCGCTAGCAAGGGCCGATATTTTTAGAGGGATTTGTTGGAAGCTTGTTTAGATATGAACCTGGGTCATCCCAAGAGGTAGAAATAGATTAGTAACCAACATCGTCCTCGGTGTTCTACCTGTCGTTGTTATTTCTAAGAACATCAGTAAACAAAAATGGTACGCATGGTTCATGGAATCCTCCATTTTCCATGTAGCTTCATCTAGAACAAAATGTTTCCAATAATTATCCCTCTGGTTTCACCTTGATCACAAACTACTCAATTATATGAGTAGAATCATGTACATATCTCTTTAGTAATTTAATATGGGAAAAATTATGTTCTTTCACTGTGTGAGGTAAAAATAATCTATATGCTACAGGTCCCACTCTGTCCAAAATTTCAAAAGGTCCAAAAAATTGAGGTGCCAACTTGGCACAAATTCCCATTCTCAAGGAACTTATTATGGGCCTAATTTGTAGATATACATGATCCCCCACTTTGAATTCTCTAAGAGTCATATTTCTTTCTGCATAGCTTTTCTCTCTGTCCTGGGACACTTTTAGATTTTTTTTTATCTGAATTACTTGTTGTTCCATTTATTTTACCATGTCTAGCCCGAGTGTGATTATGTCCACTGGGTTGCCCCAACTAATTGGAATGTTGAATTGCTTTCCATAAATATCCTCAAAAGGAATAATTTTCAATGACTTGTGACAGCCATTGTTGTAGACAAAATCTACCATTGATAGATATTCTTCACATTTCTTGGGTTGATGCATCACATGAATCCTTAACATGTCTTTTAATATCTAGTTTACCCTCTCTATGTGTCCATTTGTTTGAGGGTGGTAGGGTGTACTAAATAATAATTTAGTTTCAAAGCCAACAAATAGAGATTTCCAAAATTTTGAAGAAAATTTACCATCTCTATATGTTATAATTTCCTTAGGTATACCATGCAACCTAAATATTTCTTTCATGAAAATATTGGCAATATCTATTACCTTGCTATTTGATTTTATAGGGATAAAGTGAGCATCCTTTCTCAGCTTATCCACAACTACCATAATTGCATCATTCTATTTGGATGATTTAGGAAATCCTGTGAGAAAGTCCATGGAAATGGTTTCCCATTTCCATTCGAGAATTGGTAGGGGTTGTAACAACCCTACCGGGTGCGTGTGTTCTACCTTGACCTGCTAACATTCCAAAAATTTATCTAAGTAGTCATCTATGTTCTTTTTCATTCCTTTCCAATAGAACAATTTTTTAGTGGCTATAATCATTTTGAGATAACTAGGATGGTCAATATATGGTATTTTATGTAGTCTATCCATGATGAACCTGTTCAATTCGTCACAATTTGGGATATACAACCTACCTTTGTAAGTTAGTAGGCCATCATTCTACAATTGATAACCTTCATATTTCATCCATGTGAGTTCCTACTCTAGGTATGCCTTTACAGTTTTGAAAAACTCATATGTTTCTTGTGCACTTTTAACCCTTTCCTTGATGTATGATTCACAGGTGCTTATAGATGCCAAGTGAATCACTTAAAGTCTTCTACTGAGGTCATCAACCACACTATTTTATTTTCCCTTAATGTGTTTTATTTCAAAATCAAATTTACTGGAGAGACATCAACCTAGCTTGCCTAGCATTGAGTTTGGGTTGGTCAAACAAATATCTTAGCCCACTATGGTTTGTCATAAGTAAATTATTTTTTCCTAGGAGGTAATTCCTCCACATTTTCAAGGAATCCACTATAACAATCAATTCCAAGTCATGGGTCACATCATTTATTTCATGCTCACTCAATTTTCTGGATTAATAACAAATCCCATTCCCTTCTTGAATGAGTGCTCCTCTGAGTCCTTCCTTGTAGGAAATTGTACACACGAGGAAGTTTGTGTTTGGGTCTGCAATTTTCAGCACAGGTGCATTAGTTAGAAGGTGTTCCAGTTGTTGGCAACTCTCGTCATACTATGTTGTCCAAACAAATTTAACTCCCTTTTTCTGAAGGGAGGTCATTGGATAACCAATCTTAGAAAACCCCTTTATGAATCTCCTATAGTACCCTGCTAAGCTGATAAAGGATGTCACGTCATCTACATCTTTTGGTGTAGGCCAATCCATGATGCCTTTGATCTTGTCAGGATCAACTGCCACCTGTTCTTTAAAGATGACATGACCTAAGTAATGGACTTGTTCTTGGAAAAAGTCACACTTACTAAACTTTGCATAGAGCTTGTGCTCTCTCAACACTTGGAGAACTAACTTGAGGTGCTCTTCATGCTCTTCCTTTATCTTAGAATAGATTAGGATATCATCAATGAAAACCAACAGAAATATGTCCAAGAACTTGTTGAGCACATTATTCATCAAGCCTGTGAAGGTGGTTGGTGCATTGGTAATCCCAAATGGCACCACCACAAATTCATACTTCCCATACCTTGTCCTAAAGGGAATTTTGTATATGTATCCATCCTTAATCTGGACCTGATGGTATCCATACCTTAGGTCAATCTTGGAGAAAATTGTAGCACCCATTAATTGGTCAAATAAGTAATCAATTATTGGTAAGGGATGACTTATTCTTAGTTGTCATTTTCTTGATTTGTCTCTAATCTATCCACAATCTGAGTGTGCCATCCTTATTCTTCAAAAACAAAGTTGGGTCTCCTCAAGGGGACACACTCGATCAAATGTATCACTTTTCCAACATCTCTTTCAAGTGTAATTTAAGATCAACTAGCTCTAGGGTACTCATCATATATGGTGCTTTAGACATTTGCATTGCTCCAGGCATAAGTTCTATTGAGAAATAAAAGTCTCTTTTTGGTGGAAAACCCGGTACTTCTTCAAGAAACACATCTTTATATTCTCTTAATAAAGGATGATCCTCTAGGACCAGTTTACTATCCTCTTATTGTCTTTTTGCCTATGTGGGTAGTCCCTCAACAAAATTTCTTCTCCACATCCCAAACACTTTAATGGTTCTCTCTTTGTACTATCAGTCTTTCCTGGGGATGATCCAATGGGATTGTTTCCACTATGAGATGGGAAATTCTCTTGATACACACTCTTGGTGGGAAGGCTCATCTAAGGGATTTTTCCATGATTCTTAAAATTTGAGGATTTAAACCCCTTCTTCTTGAATCCCAATTTATCTCTCTTCTTCCAATATTTATGAGATTATTCCTTGTGCTTGAATTGCTCATAGTAGTACCTTTCCTTCCGAACAGTCTCTTCTAAAGTATTAGGTTCATCAAACTCAATTATGTCTTATAGGGATTTAGGAAACCCACTAATGAATCACTGCATTTTCACCTTTTCATATTTTATATAGGGAACATACCTCATTAACTCCAGGAATTTGTTGACATATTCATCTATGGTGAGTTGTCCCAAGTTGATTTCATAGAAATACTTAGTTTTTTCATCATAGTACCCTTTAGACAAGTACTTCTTCTTAAAGTGTTTCTCAAATTTTCTCCATGATAGCTCCTTCTCATGGATTCCCTTCACATTTCTGAGGTCCTCCCACCAGATAGAGGCATTTTCATTCGAGATGAAAAAAGGTGTTCAAGCCTTCAAGTTTTCAGAGTAGTCATGGACTTTGAAGTACTTATTTAAGCCAAGCGGCCAAAATTTTACTTCTTCTCCCTTTTTAATATCCCCATCAAAAGTTGGTGGCTTATATTTCTTAAATTCTTCAGGGTCGTGGCTCTTAGAATGTTTCCTCCTCTTTCTTCTCCTATGAGAATGTGTATTGGTCCCACTGCTAGACATTTCCTTGGAGATTTTAGCTCCCTCACTAGAGGATTCTCCACATGAATCCTTGTTGTTAGCCTACCTATTGGCTCCACGTTGAGCCCTCTTTGAGGTGATTTTCCTTGTGTTTCCACTGTCAGGGTCATGTTTTTGTATTTCAGGTGGACTTTGGGTCTTCTTGGTCTACTATCTATCCACATTACTGGATGTTGGCCCATGTTGCATCTGCCTCTGTATATCTGACAGAATTTGCAACAAATTTGAATTTATTTCAGTTTGTTTTTCTTGTTCTTTTATAAGCCTTTCATTGTCTGCCTTAAATCTTTGTAATTCTTCCATGTGGCTTCTTACAGTTTCAGCTAGATTTGTAGCGGTTTCCACCACTCTCTTTTAATTAGACTCTTCCTCTCTGTTATGGGAGCCTGCTCCCATCTCATGATGTGTCACCATTCTCTATGTTATAGTTTCTTTGATTTCCAATAACTGGAAGTGTTGATAATCAACATTTTTTGTAAGTTAACTATCCACTATTTTTATAAGCAACATAAACAATTCTTTGTTTAGTGAAATTAGATTCAATTTTCATCCTATAATAATTTCATACAGACCAAATTTAAACATGTAAAATCATTTGAAATTTTTTAAACTCCCTTTTAGTAGTAAATATTTTGTAAACTCTTATGAATATGGTAGGGTAGGGTGCCCTCCCCCTTAAAAAAAAATTTCCAAGAAGGTTCAAGAGCGACTATGATTCGAATTTTATGAGCAAAACGAAATGACTACAGATTATTAACAGGTGTTTAACAAAAATAACAAAGATACAGTAAAATTGGTTTTCTATTCAATAAGGAAATAAGATGAAATTGTAAAATGTAGCGGAAACAAGCTTGTTGGAATGGTGGCAGCTTATCTCTGAGTCATGTGGGCCCCATTTGGGTAAGTTAGTACATCAACTTCCTGGGGTCGTAACTTTTGCATACGATCTCTGTTTTAGGCGTATGATATCCCGTTGGAAAGGTATCGTCAAGGAGATTAATTTTGGGGATAATATCATATGAACTAGGACATAGCTCACTATTTTTCCCAAAAACATCGTTTAGGGCCTCAAAACAGCTCCGGAAGTGAAAAACTGCTAAAACTAGTAAATTACCAAAATTGACAGAAAATTGTTTTGAGCCAGTTGGAAAAGGTGGGTGGCCACCAATATCCACATAGATCAATCCTCCATCCTTAGGAAGAAATGGTCTCTATTGTGTTGAGTTCCCCCTTTCGATGAGGAAATTTCTATTGAATTTGCCCCCAGGTGAGCCACTTGCCTTGGTGCAGGAGCTTCCCTGCTTTGACGACTCGATAAAGCTGGATCCTTTGTTGTCAAGTGCCCTTGATATGTGTGTCCACAATCTGATCACTGGATGCCTTTTGTATGCAGTTGGGGTTGAGCTCTGTTGGTGTCAGTTGTTCTGCTACTTCTGAGGTGTCCAATAATGGTGGGAAATAAGGGCGAAGGAGATCCATGTTGAACACTAGGTGTAGGCCAAGGAAAGGAGGAATGTTCAGCTCAAAATAATTATCCCCCATGGTTTTGGTGATGGTGTACGACCCATAACAGAGTGGGAAAATATTCTTATGGGGTTGTGCAAGGCGTTTTTTCTGCAAGTGCAACCAAACTTTGTCGCCCACCTGAAACTTATGTGGCACTCGATGTTGATCATGGCGCTGCTTGTAATTTTCATTGGACTTATGTAGGATATCATGAACCCATTGGCGGATGTGTTGGATCCGCTCAATGAACTGAGTGGATTTTTCATCTTCAGTTGGAGCAGGAGATGAGTTGATCGAGGTGACCGTAAGGGGAAGTGCAACATCTATGGGACCTAATGGTTGGAATACCAACCCCGCCTGAAAGGGGTTGTGGTCGGTTGAGCTATGAAGGGATCGGTTGTAGCTATGTTGGACATAGGGAAGGCTCTCATCTCATGTGAGAGGATGCTTTGAATTATACACGTGAAGGATATGCACAATCATTCGATTTATGACCTCGGTTTGGCCATCTATCTGGGGGTGGAAGGTCGTGGATTTGGTGAGCTTGGTGTCCAGCAGTGACCAGAGACTCAACCAGAATGTGCTGAGAAATCGATTGTCCTGATCTGAGACAATGGTTTATGGGATTCCAAAATGTACCCAGACTCGTTCAAAGAGAGCTTGACAGTGGCCTCTATTGTGATGTTCTTCTTCCAGGCAACCGGAATCACCATCTTAGAAAAATGATCAACAACCACAAAAACACAGTCATTTCCCTGCTTGATGGACATGAGGCCTGACATGTAATCCATTGAGATGGATTCCCATGGCCTGTCAAGAGTAGGAAGAGGGGTGTACATGCCTTGTTTCTTAGTGGTAGGTTTGGAAATAATGCAGGCAGTGCAGGACCTGATATACTTGTTGACATCCTGTTGAAGTTTTGACCAATAGAAATTTTTTTGTAGCATCGCCACTGTATTTTTGACGCCAAAGTGTCCTACCACCCAACTGTAGTGGGCTTCCCAGATCAGCTTCGCTTGCTCGCTTGATGGAACACATATATGGCCCAGACGACACAACAACCCATCTTGAAGATGGAAATTATCGACAACTATGTTTGCACCCAACATTTGGTAGGTGGTGGTGAAGTTCAGGTTTGTCTCATAGAGTTGGGGCCATCTATAGGTCTCATGGTTGAAAGAGTCTAGCACTGTGGTGAGTGTCACGACTGGAGGTCTGCTGAGGCAATCAGCGACGCGATTGGTGCTTCCTGTTTTATACTTGATCCAAGGGGTGGTCAAGGGCCTAGCCCTTGACCTTGCCAACACCAAGGCATCCCCTTGGTATTTAAATATATATCAAAACAAAAACCATATAAAAAAAACCCAAAGCACATGTTTAAAACATACGATATTTAAAACCCATGTTATAATGTTATAAACCATATGGAAAAACCCATATTATAAAGAACCAAAGGTCATACCATATAATATATATGTGTAATAAAACCCAAATCATAACATATGTTTATACCATTCGAAATATATGTTAAACTATACCATATGTTAAAACATATGGAGCGGCTGAAATATTTGTTGGAACTTTATACCATGCCATATATATATATATATATATGTTAAATTATGTCATATATAATCCAAAAATCGCGCCAACCATATGATATATCACACCAAAAATTGTGCGCATATATGTGTATAGAAGAGAAGCCCGCGGGTTTGACCCCAGGACTTCCCCAACCATTATAATCATATCTACCAATGCGCCACCGCCATGGGAAGTGGCATGTAATGGCGTGCAATCCTTAAAAATTGCAAAGATGCGGGGGATTTCAGAGGGCGCGTGGCCCATAGATCGCGCCCCTCAAAAAACTATTATTTTTTATTATTTAAATGGAGCATGGCACGCATCTCGGGGAGGGAAAATGAGCTTTGATGCAGGCAGAGATAGACACA
>ML777333.1:1816354-1832904 GCA_009831015.1 Picea engelmannii | reverse complement strand
CTTATTACTCATCAACAGTATGTGGTTGGGTCTGACAATGTTGAATGAAGATGTGATTAAGAATGTGATTAATGTACTTAACAATGTCAGTGCAGTGTTGATTGTGGTATTGTTGAGTCAAATGTATAGATTCCAAGAAGAATGGATAGGTGATACAGGTCAAGTGGGGAGATCATGCCCTCACTTCATGTCTGATTGATTTCATACTTTTTGTGGCCAAAAAGCTTTCTAGTGGGAAGTTTTGATCCAGGTGAATCATCTCAAAATTTGATAGAGTTAAAGTATTCAAATGGAAAAGTAAATCTTGCAAAGTGGAAGAGCTCGTCAGCATCTTTTCGGTGACATTTTTTTTAGGGAAAACGGCCTCCAGGTGACAAAGATATGAGCAGTTGAAGTTCCATCAAAATTGGTAGAATATGGTTAAAAAATGGTTAAAAAAAGGGGGTTAAATATGATTTGGTTTGGATAAAAAAAAGGGGTGGTCAAGGACCCTTGACCTTACCAACACCAAGGAATCCCCTTGGTATTTAAATATATATCAAAACAAAAACCATATAAAAAAAAAACCCAAAGCACATGTTTAAAACATAGGGTATTTAAAACCCATGTTATAATGTTATAAACCATATGGAAAAACCCATATTATAAAGAACCAAAGGTCATACCATATAATATATATGTGTAATAAAACCCAAATCATAGCATATGTTTGTATGGTATTGGAACTTTATACCATGCCACATATATATATATATTAAATTATGTCATATATAATGCAAAAATCGCGCCAACCATATGATATATCACACCAAAAATCGTGCGCATATATGTGTATAGAGGAGAAGCCCGTGGGTTTGACCCCGGGACTTCCCCAACCATTATAACCATATTCACCAATGTGCCACCGTCATGGGGCGTGGCATGCAATGGTGCGCAATCCTTAAAAATTGCAGATATGCAGGGGATTTCGGAGGGCGCGTGGCCCATAGCTCGCGCCCCCAAAAAAACTATTATTTTTTATTATTTAAATGGAGCATGGCACGCATCCCGGGGAGGGAGAATGAGCTTTGATGCAGGCAGAGATAGGCATGCATATCGAGGTAATGCTGCACAATTATCAAAGTGAATTTGCACATAGGACGAGGTGGTACAGAATTGGCACGCATCTCGAGGCCGTATAGACTGTACAATCAGGGGAAGATTGGGAATAGTGCCAAAAAGGGCATTCGGAGTCCAATTTCAGAAATATATCGAGTTTATACTCAAAAGTATCAATTTTTCGCAAGGATTACAAATCCAGCTTCAGTTTTTGCATTTAAGAATTCAGACAGAAAAGTGTTCACAGAATCTTCCAGATACATGGAAAGGTATCCATGTTCATACTTAAAAGTCTCATAATTTCATCTTGCAGCTGTTGTTGAAGTCTGTTACTGTATATGACAGACAGAACTCAAAAGTCACTTTGTAAGCATTTGAATAATTAATCTATCGGCCTTCCCATTTGGAAAGTGGCCCGGAGAGGTAGCTAGGAAGTCTGGTAAACTCCGTTACCAATTCTTGTTCTTAGATAGTATGCTTACATGTTTATGTGTTGATGAATGTTCTTAAATTTTGCATTTATAAAGATGGTTAACAATTAAGAAATTCACATGCAAGTAATGGTTAAAGATCAAGTAAAAATTTCAGATCAATACTTGATGTTGAGGTGGAATTGTTGCAAGTAAGTGGACTTTTGATGGTGGTCATTCTACAATTTTCCTTGTGTCTGCATGAACTGCAATGGCTTATGATCAGTGTGGATGATTGTCTCCTTCCCAAGAATGTAATGTCTCCACTGGTGGCAAGCTTTGACAATGGAGTACATTTCTTTGTCGTAAGTAGGGTACTTACGGACAACATACGATAGTGTCTCACTATGATAGGCCACGGTGTGGTTGTGCTAAGTGATAACGGTGCCCACAGCATAGTCTGAAGGATCTGTCTCAATCTCAAAGGGTTGTTGCAGGTCTGGTAGTGAAAGTACTGGGGCTAAGCACAAGAGATGCTTCAAATAATTGAACACTTGTTAATGGGACTGACCCCACGCAAATTTTTCCTTACCACCACCCTTGGTTATTTGGTTGAGGGCCCATGCAAAATGGGAGAATCCCAACACGAACATGCAATAGAAATTGGCAAGGCCCAAAAAGCTTCGAAGCTCAGTGAGTGTGGTTGGGGCTGGACAGTCACGGATGAATTGGATCTTGGTTGGATCCACATGTACGCCATGATGATCAACGATGTAGCCCAGGTAATGGACCATGTCCATGCTAAAGGAGAATTTTTCCAAGTTGGTGTATAGCTTGTGCTGCCGCAGGGTGTGCAGAACCTGCTGAACATGCTGCAAGTGTTCGGCCCAAGTCTTGTTGTAAATGAGAATGTCATCCAGATACACCAATACAAAAGTATTAGTGAGAGGTCATAGGATATCGTCCATTATCCTCATGAAAATGGTTGGAGCATTTTCCAAACCAAAGGGCATGACCAACCATTCAAAAAGGCCTTCCTTTGACTTGAAGGCAGTCTTCCATACATCTGTCTATTCTATCGGGACCTGTTGGTAGCTAGAATTCAGATCAATCTTACTAAAGTATTTGGTCCCCGTGAGTTGATCAAGGAGGTCTTCCATTCGGGGAATCGAGTATCGGTTTCTAAATGTGATTTTATTCAGAGCCCGGTAATCAATGTGGAGTCGCCAGGTTCCATCTTTCTTATGTACCAGCATGATTGGGCTCCCATAAGGTGATGAGATGGGATGGATGTGCCCCTTGTGGAGAAGTTCTTGGATCTTTCGCTTGATATCCTCATTCTCTAAAAGAGAGTGACGATATACTGGCCCATTGGGCAGCGGTGCGACGAGGGTCAGATCAATGGGGTGCTTGACTAGGTAGTGAAGGGGTACCCCGATAGGTGAGGAGAAGATATTCGAGTATTCTTCCACGACCTCATCTACTTGACTCTACTGTGTGGAGAGGTCAGTCATAGAGACCCTGGATGTGGCTATGATATTTATCTTATTCTGAGAGTGAATCGTGAAGAAGACAAGCTTCCTCATCTGAAAGATGACCTTCCTGCATTGCTTAGTAGAGATCAAGGAAATAACACTAGGTGGGATTGCCTCGGGTATCCTGTACAATTTCTTGTTCAAAGTAATAATAACACTACGAGGTATAGACTCATATACAACATGATGTTTCCATAAATAAGGTTGGCCCAAAATAACATCACAAAATTCAAGAGGAGAAACATCACACAATACCTCGTCTTTGAAGGGCTTGATGTCGTACGACAGTCGACACTGTTGGTTGACATGGAGATTGTTTCCTTGGCGGAGCCATCCAATGGTGTGGAGTTGTGGGTGTGGCATTGTCGGCAGAGCCAACCACTTGATGACCTCTGCTGAGATGAGGTTCTTTTGGCTACTGCTATCAACGATGAAGTACAGTGGGGTGCCTTTTACCCACATATGTGAATGGAAGAGGTGCTCTCCTTCTTCTGGCTCATCTGGATCACCAAGATGGAGCTTGGTGGTAGCAACGGTGGCACTGGGTTCCGTGTCAATGATTCGTCTTCCCCTTTCTGGTTCTGGCTCAGAGTCAGAACCCGCATCTGATTCATAGGCTTTCACTTCAGCCACCAACGACTTCTTTGAGCGGCAGTCAGGAGTGTTATGCCAAGGGCGCTTATGGAAGTCGCACCACTTCTCGGTATCTTTCTTTGTATTTCCAGTGTCCTTCTTTGCTTGTGGCTTGTATTGGTTGTCCTAATACTGTCCATATTTTCTCTGTCCTTTTTTCTGTGGGTTGGGGCCGCCCTTTCCTAGCTTTTGTTGTGAGGGGTTCCTAGTCCCAAATTGCCATGTCTTTTGTTTGATCTTTTGCTCGATTTTGACGGCATATCGGTAGGCCGTGCCCAAGGATGAGATGTTCAGAAATTCCATTTCAGTCTAGATGTATCTATGCAGAGCACCGTGATACTTGAGCACCATATGTCACTCTGAATCTTTGATACCCATCTTGGTGCGCGAGGTATGGAAGATATTTGTGAAATCTAGCACTGCTTGGTCTCTTTCTTGCCGCAATGTGGTCCATTTGGTATACAAGTTGTCATAACTTCTGACAAGGTAGTATTGTTCCTTAATAGAATCCCTAAGGTATTTCCAAGTGTCCATGACTGTAAATAATGAGGGTTCCTCTGTTTTCTTTTCCTCACAGAAAGTTTCCCACCAATATTTGACATGGGGAACGTCTTTGAGGAGTGCAAAAGTAATATTTTCTCTATTCGAAAAGTTATGGACAAAAAAATACCCTTATAATAGATTCAACCACTTATCTACAACATTTTCATCTATCTGACCTTCAAATATAGGAATATCGAATTTTATTTCTACATTGAAGGGGGCGGCGCCTCCACTCGAAGAATATGTGTCGCCTGTTGGTAGTCGCCGAAGGATTTGTGCGAAACTATCCATCATTTTGTTCCTTTGTTGCGTGAGGGATTCCTTAATCAAAAGTTTGAAAGGATCTCATGTCTTGTCATATTTATTTTCTCCTACCATGAGAGGTCTCTTGGGCGTGCGAGAGCTTTTGTCCTCAAGAGAAACAAGCTCGAGACCCAACTCTCTGTATTCCGACCTCGTTGGGGACATGCATTAAGACGACAAGGAGAAGATCGCTCTGATACCACTGATCCAGATTTTATGAGCAAAATGAAATGAATACAGATTATTAACAAGTGTTTAACACAAAATAACAGAGATACAGTAAAATTGATTTTCTATTCAATAAGTAAATAAGTTGAAACTGTAAAATGCAGCGGAAACAAGCTTGTTGGAATGGTGGTGGCTTATCTCTTAGAAGAGATGTGAAGGTTGCGCTCATTCACAAGAAGATGATTACAATGAGGCTCTGAAGGCATTTTTACAATAAACAGGAATGCCAAAAACCCTAGGCATCCAAAAACCTAACCCTGGGAGATGAAGCGCCAAAAGTCAAGTGGGCCCCGTTTGGGTAAGTTAGTACATCGACTTCCTAGGGTCGTAACTTTTGCATACGATTTTCGTTTTAGGCGTATGATATCCCGTTGGAAAGGTATAGTTGAGGATATTAATTTTGGGTGTAGTATCGAAGGAACTTTTAATTTCTCACTGTTTTCCCAAAAAACATTGTTTAAGGCCTCAAAACGGCTTCGGAAGTGAAAAACTGCTAAAAATAGTAAATTACCAAAATTGCCAAAAAATTGTTTTGAGCCAGTTGGAAAAGGTGGGTGGCCACCAATATCCACCTGGATCAGTCTAGCTGCCAGAGAGTAATATAGATTTCATATAATTTCCCTTTCCCAATTCCCCCCCACCATGTTTGGCGAGTACCTCTTTATTTTTACACAGGCTTGAGGAGGATAACATATGCTTATACTATAAGTTCATTCTTCATATGAGTCCTTTAGAGTATTTTTAATGAACCCTAGGAAGGAGTGGTTCATACCAATATGGGTCTTTCAATGTAAATTTTACGATTCTAGAGAAAGTAAACTCAGTGGTTTTTCATGTTTAGAGAGTTTGAAAAACACTTAAAGAAAACTAAAGGGTTAAATTTTTCGTAAATTTAGTCTCCCAAGTCCAAAAAAAGTATAAAATAATACATAGGAGAATTCTTCTAGTCAATATTGACTAGAGTATTCTTTTTTTGTAATTAATCGTACTCAGCCCAAAAAAGGGGTAAGCTAAAACTGAATAGATTCTCTTTCAAATTATTTAATGAGCGTGAAAGAAAGAAAGTTCTCTCAACAATCTTTTCATATTTAGGGAGTCTTAAAAGAGCTTAAAGGAGACTCGAAAGAGTTCCTTTTTTGTATAGATTTTACGAGTCTGAAAAAGAGATAAAAGTATACTCAATAACCTATTCTCATGTATTAACAAGCATGAGAAAGAAAAAATACTAAGCTCATTCTAGAAAAGACTACTATGTTACGATGAGAACAACCCCCAAGCGAGGATAAATCCTAGTAGCATGTCTCTCTAGAGATATCTCCCCCCCAGCATGTGTGGTAGAATCTAGTGGCTTCACTTCAGCATGATGTCCAAAGGCTGGAGACCTGCCCCCCAAGCATTGTTTCCTCCGTCAACACTTATTCTTTCCTTGTTTAGGAGTTTGGATACTAATAGGAATATTTTCACGAGGAGGAGGAAAAATGGTTCAAGTATTCTATCTAGAGGAAGACTCGATTCAGAGGGAGGGAGGTTTGTTTCATTTTTTAATGAGCTTGACAGAGACAATGAACTATGCTCGTTGGTGTCTATTTCATTTTTTAATGAGCTTGACAGAGACAATGAATTATGTTCGTTAAAACAAGGTACTACCAAAGGATCAAATGATTCTATGGATTGTTGCACCTGATTTGAAATCGTGTTTATCTTGGTGATAGAAGGAGAAATGTCGAGTGGTGGGAGTGGAAAAGTTCCCATCAAAGATGAATCTTTCGGAAGACCCACTCTAACATTCTCATATGAAGATGGGGTTTTCTCTATAAAATGAACACTACCAATGCGTGAATCATAATTAAAGTAGGCGAGTTGGTCTACTGTGACTATTTTTACTTGATGAGGGAAACGTAGTACATGAAACAAGGTAGAAACTATGACATCTATGGCATAAATCCAACTACGTCTTAGCAGAATATTATAATTGAGTGGTGCATTGACAACTTCTACTTCAATAGTTATTGTCTTACCTTCTAACTCAATTGGTAATGCATTAAGTACTCCAAATGGTTTAAATCCTCTACCATCAAATGCCTTTAAAGTATTAGGTGATTGGTTAATTGATGGAGAACCAATGTCTTTCCAACAATTAAGATACATCACACAGGTTGAGGCTCCTTCATCTATAACAATACTAAAAATAGTGTTTTGACATACAATAACTTGAATTTGGAATGCAAGTTGGTGAGGGAGCCTTGGAAGATGAGTTTCCAAGTCAAATGCTAGCATACTCGCTTCAATAGGATCAATTCCACCAATGGGCGACAACAATGCTCGTTGTTGTGCAAGGCATTTTGGAGGATTTTGAGGGCTGACATTGTAGAGGGAGCTTGAGATAAATATTCTACAATACTATAGTTTTGAGTAGCTCGCGCATGCGGATTAGAAGACAACCTACGAACAACACCTTTTGGAGGTGGTCTAATCATTGTGTTTGAACTTGGTCAATCAATCTGTAGAGGACTAGTGGGTGGTGGGGTGGATGTAGAAGGATGCTCAAAAACACTTCCATTCTAGGAAGGATAGTCTTTGGCTCATGTTGTGAGTGAAACCTCTTTATCTTTATCTGTTGTACACATAAGTACTTAAGAGGTTCCTGATGCAGAGGATTGTTCTAATGTAACTATTTGAGTCTGCTGAGATGGAAAAGGATTGGTCAATACAATGGGTGAGGTTGAAGTTCCTTTAAGGAAAGGAGTGACATTGACACGACACAGACAATCTTTAGTGTAATTATCCTCATCGCAAATGAGACAAGGATATTTCAGTTTACATTTTTCCTTATCTTCAACGAGTGGAGTTTTCAGTTTTTCTTCTGGTTGGGCAGGTTTTTTTTTTTTTCCTTTTCCTTTTTTCTTATTTCCAGTTTTAGCGGTTGGTGTAGAATAAACCATGCTCACCTCATAAGTATTACTAGGAGTGGCAAGAGTTGTTGTATTTAGAGTAGTCTTAGTGGTGGGAATTTGCTTGGGGTTGGGAGTTTTGGTAGAAGTCTTACCTTTAGTCTTTGGATTAATAAAACCAATCACAACATCAACAATGTGAAATTTTGTAGGAGGTGTTGGGGTTGGATTTTTTGATGAGCGAGGAGCGCGAGGAATCATATCATATAATGTGCCAGTCTATGAATATACCAAATCAAGATACTAGGCATGAATAATGTCTTGTTCTTCAGTAACTACTCCTCCCATAGAAACATCTTGAGTGATGGGTCCTAGAAGAGATTTAGTGAACCATTCATCTAACAATTGATTAGGAATGTGAGCTTTGACTAATCGTTTTCGCCTTCGCCACTCATGAATATGATCTGAAATATGGGTAGACGTGGTTTGTCGAAGTGAAGTTAAAATCTCAATACATGTTTCATATCAAATAGGTAGTTTAAAATGTGTGAGGAAGGCCATGGCTAATGAATTAAAGTCACAGAAGAATCCTCCAGGAAATTCAATGTACCACATAGTTGTGGTCGTCGTAAAATTTTTCTAGAAAATACGTAACGTATAAAATCAGCCATCAATGATTTGGATGAAAACCAAAGATGGAAAGTCATAATGTGATTATTAGGATCATCTCCCAACTTACCATCAAATTTTAGAATATTTGAGGGTAATTTAGTAGGAATAACTGGATAAAAAGAAGAGTGTGAAATGGAATAATTCATTAATCGAGACAAGTCTGGTAAATCCAAAGTGGAAAAAAATAAAAATTGTTGGTTAACTTCATGATACTGGTAACTTTGAGGAGTAAGTCATGTCAGAGTACCAGTAGGACCATAAGCATCTTGGAAAGGTGCATTATATATTGATCCTATTACAGGTTATTATTGGGGGTTTTGGGACATATAAGCAGGGTTAACCTATGGATTAGGAATCCTTCCTTGAGGATGAATACCCATTTGAATAGGTTGACACCATGTAGGGTTGATGGTTCCTAGAAATGGTTTCCCGTGATTAAGACCTGGGAAAACAGGGTTAGAGGATCTAGCTTGGGTAGTTCCGGGAAAAAATTGCCTAGGATTGAGACCTAGGAAAACAAGGTTAGAGGGACCTATGTGATGGGTTTGTCCACCTAAAGTGCCTAACAAGGTAGCTTTTCCAGGTTGTTGTTGGGTTCCAAGATTCCAATATGGTCCTATAACCTGTGATACAGTAAAAGGTTGACCCATAATAAGGTTTTGTCCTCCAGCTAAAGGTTTCCCCCCTAGCTGGAATTTGTGTCCCAACAGAAAAATGAGATCCAAAAGGATGTTGACCACTTTGTCCTCTAGGAGGGTTCGATAATCCTAGTGAAATTTGGGTAGGAGTAGGAACTCATCCACTAATATCATTATATCCAGGAGGAATTGATTGACCTTCTCTAGGAAGAAGTGATGTTCCAATGAGGTTCTAAGATCTCAAAGAGATACTATCTTGAAAAGGTAGAGTTTACACAATCGTCATGGCACTATTAAATTGACTAGGAAGGACAAGACATGTCCCACTTCATACCTGACTTGAAATAGCATTAGTATTACCTATTTGTCCCACGGGATGACCAATGAAAATGTTTGAGGATGTGGTGATTGTACTAGAAACAACATGTGTAAGTGGTGTAGTAAAAGATGGTTGACAGATACCCAACCTATCAAAAATATCACGACTGTAACACCTTGTTTCCCCTAGTCTGTAAAATAACTATACTGGCCAAGTATTGTGGCAAACTCAAAAATGTGAATGTGTGATGTGAATGGACCTTGTGAAAAAGGTCGATGAATGTGAATAATATTATGAATATATATATATATATATATATATATATATATATATATATATATTGCAAGACTGTTGAGAAGGGATGTACTGAAAAAGAGACCACGATGGCTGAAGAAAGGTGGTGGAAGGCACCTGGAAAGGTCGTGTTAACTTCCGCTGAAACCAATACCGTATTTGGACTTCACTGGCCCAGAGAACCAAGAGCGACTCACTGGCCCCGAATTAAATGACTCGCCAGGTTGGTAGGTAAAGGGATCCTCATGAGTAATGAGGGATGGGGGTGAACCGCCCATCCATGGAGTCCTTAGACCTAACCACCACAAGGAAAATCGTGCCACACGCAACCTCACTGAAAGGAGAAAAGGCAGGAAGAGTGGGCGATCAAGGGCAGATGCGAGGGGAAGAAGAGAACTCTAGAAAAATACAGCGTGAGTGATAGCAGAGAAGAGGGAGAGTAACCTTTGTTCTCGGTCACTGGAAAATAGAGACGTAGTCTCACAACATCATGGTCTTAGCTCGGGTGTGGCTAGTGGTAAATCCGTTGGGAGTCACTGAGCCTACGGATGGGTGGAAACGAGCACCCCTCTCATCAGTTGCAATCACATCTGGTGTTATTTCTGATAAGTGTTTTACATCTTGCATCTTGAAATGTATATCCTAGAATTTATGATTATCTTGCATCTTGAAACTTATATGCTGACATGTATGCTCATAGTCTATGTAGTTTATGAATGGTTTGAGTATAAGACTGTATGTGTGGTGTTTTGATCAGAAATGGTGGTTGCATGCTTTTATTGGAAGGACCACATATGGCTTATGTTTATAGATAGATTTGTATATATATATATATATATATATATATATATATATGCATATTGAATTAATTCAGACTTCAAGTCTATTTTCGGGAAATATATACCCTTATCCGTCTCAGGTAATACCCTGGATAGATCTCCCCATAGAGACACCCTTCTTGGAAATCTCACCAAGAACCTGGAAAAGGATTTGAAGGCGCAAGTCTTAGTAACCCTGTACGAGGAAGAATGATCCTCTTGAAATCCTGAAATGGCAGCATAGGGATAAGTATCGATCAACGGATGAGATCTTGTCGGAATATCTGCGGTCATTCACRACCGTTAGATTGGAGGAAGAAACGAGGGCATTAAATGCCTTAACCCTTTTCCTTCATCTTCGTGAGTAGCAAAGAAATCGGGACCGTAGATCCCCAAGGTCCGTGGGAGTATCTGCACCCTTGGTTTTTCCATGTCCAGGGAGCAACGGGAGAGTGCACAACACGGGACAGATCTGAACCATCAGATCTTAGTTAGAAAACCCGAAAGTCATTGGATCTGTCAAGAGATGCATGAGGGTTAATCCCTCATGAACAGAGGCAAAAGTCCCGAAAGAAGAGTTGGTATCGGGGTTTTGGACTTCGGGATTTTGGAAGTCCTGATGACGAGAGGTCGGGAAACTTCGCAATGAAAGTCCCGAAATAGATTTGGATCATCTGAGTAAGGGAGGATACATGTCATGAGATCGCCCATTTCGGGGATTCGAACATCGAGAAACAAAAGAGGAAGGTGATCATTTTGACCTCGCACTTGGCGAAGTCCCGAAACAATCTGGATCATCCATCCGTGGAGGACACGTGGTGGAGATCAAGAGGCCATCGTTGTTTCAGGTACCAGGGATTCAAATTGACAAAGGATTTGTGTCACTGGGGGTCACAAGTCACAAAATCTAGAAACGACGAGGACCGTCCATCTGAGGGAGGACACGTGGTAGCAATCCAGGATTTCGGGAAAATCCCGAAAGGAAGAGTCCATCGGGATTTTGAAAATCGGGAATTCGGGAGTCCCATTGACAAGAAGTCGGACTCTCGTACTAATAAATCCCGAAGGGAATAAGACTGTGGTCTTATGAGAAGTGGTCATACGGGCCAAGGCATATCCCAGGGGGCTAATTTCTGATCGAAGCCTTTTTCGGTGTTACGACGTTTCAGGGTTTGCAGAGTCGAAAGACTCGACCCGCTTATATCGCTGAGTCGCGAAATGCGAAAAGGCGCCTAGTTTTTTGGCCTGTGACCATGATCAACGATCACATGGAGGTGGGAAAAGGGAAGAGCTAGCATGTGCTAAGCCCCGTAGGATTTTGGGGATTCTGTCCCTCGATAAAAGGTGAAAATTTTATTATACCGCAGCGGGTGTGTGACAAATTGGTATCAGGGCATGGTTACAACACTTGGCCTGCTTGGGCTAATGAACGAGTTGCGCAGAAGCTCCGTTCGGAACACTCCTAAAAAGAGTAACCCCCTGGCTTAACCTTCCTAAACAAAAGATGAAGTTAAGAATGAAAAACCCCTATTGTGTGTGTACATGCGAAAATATGAATTATGTATTGGTTATAAATAAATATAAATATTGACTAACAACCAACGTTTTTTTTTTCCTTTTTCACACAGGGAAATTATCAACGCATAGTATGGTGACTCACCATGAAGTGGGAGAAGGCTCCCACAATAGAGACGAAGAGTCTGACAAAATGAGCACAGTAGGGACCCCTCCAGATCTAGCCGAGACCATGAGGAGTCTCATGGTCGAATTACAAAGCTGCAAGGCTGACAATGAAAGGATGATGAAAGAACAAGAAAAGCAAACAGAAATTAACGCAATTTTACTGCAGATCTTATCCGATCTATGAAGACAAATGCATCATGAACCTGAAACTCAGAAACATGGTCATATCAGTGGTCACACTAAGAGGAGCACCTCGAAAAAGGTCCACCGCAGAGGTAAAGGACAAGCGTCGGATGATTCCTCTGAGAAGGAAGCTGGAGATTCAGAGGGATCTTCTAGTAGCAAAACCAGTTCTTATTCCTAAAGGAAACAGAAGAAGCAAAAGTCTTCCAAAGGTTGTAAATTCAAAGAATTCAGAAAATCCAAACCACAGAAGGGAGAGGAAGCAGAGGCCTGGCTGCTTAGACTAAAGAAGTATTTCAGAGTCCATGACTTTTCAGAAAATATGAAGGCCTGAGTGGCCACCTTCAACTTGAACGGAAAGGATTCCATTTGGTGGGAATATCTTAAGAATGTGAAAGGGGTTCACGAAGAGGAACTGTCTTGGGAACGGTTTGAGAAATACTTCTGGAAGAAGTATCTATCGGAAAAACATTTCGACGAAAAGACTAAAGAGTTTTATGAACTCAAATTGGGACAACTCACTATAGAAGAATATGTCAACAAATTCCTCGATTTGTTGAGGTATGTACCCTATATAAAAGCAAAAAAGGCAAAGGTGCAATGCTTCATCAGTGGACTACCTAAAGACTATCGGAACAGAATTGAATTTGATGAGCCAAAGACTCTATAAGGCACTATTCAAAAGGCAACCTATTGTCATGAATAGTTTGGGCATCGAGCAGAACCTCGCGAAGGATGGAAACAGAAGAATAGTTCAAGATTCAGAAAAGGGGAATTAAATCCCCAGGATTTAAGAACTATAAGAAGAACCCAAGAATGAGCTTCCCAGCCCAGAGTATGCACCAGCAGAATTTTCCCTCCTTGAGCAGAAATAAAACTTTTGGACCCATATCAATGAAGACTGATAACCCAAAGAGAGAACCTTTGAAATGTTGGGGTTGAGGGGAAGAACATCTATTGAGAGACTGTCCACACCGACAACAGAATAGTCAGAGGATTTATAACATCCAAGAAGCTACTACCATCAATGATGTGGCCAGGAGTGAGCCACAAATTTATGCAGCCTTGGATAATAACCAAGCCGACCACCAAGCTTCAGTATTGGAAATAGAAGGTATGATTTCCAACCATCTAGTGTCTGTTTTAATTGACCCTGGTTCAAATTTGAGTTATATAGCCCCTAAAGTTGTTGATAAGTGTAAACTACAACCACAAAAACATACCAAGCCATGGTTGCTATAGTTAGCCACTGGCACCAAAAGAAGGGTAGCAGAGGTTATACCAACCTGCCAATTAATGTTGGGTAGATTCCCCACCCAAACAACCCTTAACTTATTACCCCTGGGATCATATGATCTGTTGATTGGTATGGACTAGCTAGCCACCCATAAAGAAAAATTGGACTATTACCATAAAACCTTAGAATGTGTAAGTAAAGAAGGGAAAAAGATAACCCTTCAAGGGATCCGAAAACCTGTCTCGGTAGGACAAATATCAGCTCTGCAAATGAGAAAGTATTGCCGAAAGGGATGTCCCATGTATGCAATATAGGTGTTGAAAACAATCGAAGGTGACAAACGAAGCCTTGATGATCACCCTATCTTGAGAGAATACAGACATGTGTTTCTGGAAGAGGTACCAGGTTTACCTCCGAGAAGGGACATAGACTTCTTGATAGAAATTGCACCGGGAGCGGTGCCGGTGTCTAGGACACCCTACCGGATGAGCACACCTGAGTTAGTTGAACTCAAGTTGCAATTAAAAGAAATGATGGATAAGGGCTATATTCGGCCCAGCGTGTCTCCATGGGGAGCATCAGTCCTGTTTGTGAAAAAGAAGGACGGTACCCTTAGACTGTGTATAGATTATAGGCAACTTAATAACGTAACCATAAAGAACAAGTACCCCTTGCCCAGGATTGATGACCTATTCGATCAATTGGGGGGTGCGTCTATTTTCTCAAAGATTGATTTGAGGTCGGGATACCATCAAGTCCGAATCAAGGGTGAAGACATCCATAAAACTGCCTTCTGAACTAGGTATGGTCACTATGAGTTTGTGGTGGTGCCATTTGGGTTGACCAATGCCCCTGCCACTTTTATGTGCTTGATGAACAATGTACTCAGCAAATTCCTAGACAAATTTGTGCTTGTTTTTATTGACGATATATTAATTTACTCCAAGAACAGAAAAGAGCATGAAGAGCATCTTAGACTTGTGCTACAAGTGCTAAGAGAACATCAACTCTATGCCAAATTCAGCAAATGTGAATTCTTCCAGAAGCAAATACATTACTTAGGCCATCTTCTCTTTGAAGAAGGAGTAGTGGTAGACCCTGACAAAATTAGGTCTATCATGGAATGGCCTACCCCAAAGGATGTTTCAAACATTAGATCCTTTATGGGATTAGCAGGATATTATAGGATATTTATAAAATGATTCTCCAAGATTGGTTTTCCAATCACTACCCTCCAGAAGAAGGGGAAAAAATTCCTATGGACACAGAAATGTGAAGAAAGATTTCAAACCCTGAAACATCTACCGACCCATGCACCCGTGCTGAAGATCACCAATCCAGAAGTTGACTTCCTCTTGTGCACAGATGCCTATAAGGAAGGGCTCGAAGGAGTCCTTATGCAGGAAGGAAGTGTGATCTGCTATGAATCCCGAAAATTGAATGAGCATGAAGTCAACTATGTGACCCATGATCTAGAGTTGGCTTCCATAGTGCATGCCTTGAAAATGTGGAGGCATTACCTCCTGGGAAGAAAGTTTGTACTTATGGCAGATCACTGCGGATTGCGATACCTGTTTGATCAACCAAAGTTCAATGCTAAGTAGGCTAGGTGGATGGCCCTCCTTAGCGAGTTTGATTTTAAAATCAAACACATTAAAGGAAAGGAAAATAGGGTGGCCGATGCCCTTAGCAGAAGTATGAAAACAATTCACCTCGCAGTAGTGAGCACCTGTGAGACAGATGTCAAGGAAAGAATCAGAAATGCACAAGAAACAGATCCCTTTGTCCAGATCATGACCATGTACCTACTGCAAGAACCCACCGGAGTAAAATATGAAGGCTACCAGATGACCGAAGGAGGTCTGCTCACTTACAGAAGCAGATTTTATATTCCAGATTGTGACGACTTGAAGAGGTTCATACTGGATGAACTACATAAAAGACCCTATTCTAGTCATCCAGGATACCAGAAGATGATCACGGCCACCAGGAAACAATTCTATTGGCCTGGAATGAAGAAAGACGTAGCTAAGTACTTGGCCAAATGCATAGAGTGCCAACAGGTTAAAGCAGAACACCGACACCCAGCAGGATTATTACAACCTCTACCAATCCCAGAATGGAAATGGTAAACCATCTCCATGGATTTCATCACCGGATTACCAACATCGACCAAACAGAACGATGCCATTATGGTAGTGGTGGATAAATTGAGCAATTCTGCCCATTTCATCCCTGTCCAATCCACTTGCAAAGCAATCAATATCGCCCAGGTATTCATGCAGGAGATATTCAGACTGCATGGTATGCCGAAAGAGATCGTGGCTGACAAAGACACAAAATTTACTTCTAATTTTTGGAAATCATTGATGGTTGGATTAGAAACCAAATTGTTGTTTAGCACCGCCTATCACCCTCAAACCAACGGACAAACAGAAAGAATGAACCAAATACTTGAAGACATGATAAGAATGCATGTAATGCATCAACCCAAGAAGTGGGAAGACTACCTGCCACTGGTAGAATTCGCCTACAACAACGGCTACCAAGCATCCTTAAAGATGAGTCCCTTCGAAGTCATCTATGGTAGACTGTCTAACACTCCAGTCAACTTGAGTAATCCCGTAAACATGATTTCTTTTGGACCCGACATGTTGAAAGAAATGGAACAACAAGTGACTCAAATAAAACAAAACCTGAAGGTCGCTCAGAACCAACAGAAAAGTTATGCCGACCAAAAGAGAACTCCAAGAGAGTTCCAAACAGGAGATCATGTATATCTCAGGGTTAGGCCTAGGAAAAGTCCCCTGAAAATGGGAGCTTGTGCCAAGTTAGCACCTCGATATTGTGGACCCTTTGAGGTTCTAGATAGAGTGGGACCTGTAGCCTATAGGCTAGCACTTCCTCCCATAGTAAAAGCACATAATTTTTTCCATGTTTCATTATTAAATAAATATGTGCATGATGCTAATCATATAATTGATTGGTCTGTGATCCAAGTGGAACCGGAGGGAGAGTTTCTACCAGAACCTCAATGCATACTGGACAGAAAGGAAACCCCACTC
>ML777333.1:1774081-1797478 GCA_009831015.1 Picea engelmannii | reverse complement strand
AATGTAGATATTTGTATTGTTTGTGCATCATCAAGCATGGTTTGTTGATGAAGTGCAAATGGCTTGGCAGGTGCCCATTCCTGAGAAACCAGATACAGAAGATGAAACATAGATTAAACGTTGGAAATGGTGTTTAAAGAAGGCAAAGGAAACAAATAGTGAGAGGCACTCTCAGCGTTGTGATGTAGAATTAAAACTTACTGTAAGATACTCCACATTACTCTTACATCTAGCTTACTAGATTTCTACATAAATTCTTTGATGCTAGTATGTGATTTCAAGTTATTGTTCTTTGCCTGGATCAGGTTGCAAGGAAAATGAAGGACAAGGAATGTTTTTACTATCCACATAACTTGGATTTTCGAGGGCATGCTTACCCAATGCATCTGTATTTAAATCATCTAGGTTCAGATGTGTGTCGAGGACTTCTAGAATTTGTTGAGGGTCGACCATTAGGAAAGACAGGGCTTTATTGGCTTAAGATACATTTGGCCAACTTATATGGTGCTGGTGTAGACAAATATGACAACATGGTCAATCAACCAAATGCACATGTTAGCCATAAATTGAATAAATTTTAAAGAAATTATTTGAAAAGAGAGCGAGAGGCTCTAGCCATGGTATTTTCCCTTCAAAACTTCCAACACAATTTATTGGAAAATCTATTTATCCTCTTCACAAAACATTAGACACTAGTAAATAAATCGGTCCATCAAGAAAAAAAAAAATGATGGCTACTATTGTCCCAAGAATTAAAATTTGAAGTAGTCTTTCGACCTGGAAAGAAGAATGTCGGTCCAGACCATCTATCTTGACTTGAGATGGGAGAATATCCGACTAGGATAGAAGATGACTTACCATATGCAAATTTATTGAGGGTCGAAGAAACCGCCAAGGAACTCAAAGAAATTGCAATTTTTCTAGAAGAAGGGAAGTCCCCTGAATATATCTTGACAAACAAAATAAATATCCTAGCGTTAAAAGCAACACCATTCACTCTCATTAATGGACATCTCTACAAACTAGATATTGATAATATTCTACGAAGATGTACATTGGAACATGAACGCGAAGACATAATCAATGAGGCACATGAAGGACCAATGGAAGGTCATTTCCAAGCTGACACGACAACCAAAAAGGTCCTCCAAGTCAGTCTTTAGTGGCCAACCTTACACAAGGACTGTCGAGAATAGGTGAAGAAGTGTGAAAAATGTCAGAGGATGGGTTGACCTCTATGGAAAAACAAAATTCCTTTACATTTAGTAAATCCTAGTTTACCATTTGAAATTTGGGCTATCGACTTTGTCGGCACCTTCCCAAAAAGATAAAAAATAATTGGGGAAAAATACATCATTACAATAGTTGAGTACCTAACTAAATGGGAAGAGGCAAAACCAGTCAAAAATTGCACAAAAGAAACAACCACAAAATTCATCTATGAAAATATAGTAAATAGATTTGGTTGTCCATTAACATTAATCAATGATCAAGGAACACATTTTATAAATGGAACAATCAATTTACTACTTTAAAAGTTCATGATCAACCACATGAAGACGATTGCTTATCATCCACGGGCCAATGGAGTTGTCGAATCATTCAATAAGACATTACATAAAGGCTTAACAAAAATATGTGGACTCAACAAGGATGATTGGGATGATAATATTCCAACAGTATTGTGGGACTATAAAACAACATATAAAATATCGACTGGATGGACACCAATTAAGTTAGTCTATGGTCAAGAAGTTGTAATTCCATTACACTTCTATGCTAATGTAGGAAGGATAGCCTCCATCCTTGAATACAACCATATTCTCAACAAAAGGCAATGCTTCTACCAACTGAATCAATTAGAGGAAGAAAGGATGCTTGCACAAAAACATCATGAGGCTCAAAAGAACCAGGAAAAAGCTTGGCATGATCGACACATTAAAAATAAAAATACAAATGCATGGGATTTAGTATTACTATATGAAAGTCTGGTAAAGGGAAATCCTAGAAAGATATAAACTGCTTGGTTGGGTCCTTACGTGGTCGAGGACATCTAACCATTGGGAGTAGTACAACTAAAAACCCTACAAGGGAACCCATTTCAGAAATTAGTGAATGGGGCCCATATAAAGAAGCACAACATGTAACAGTCTCACGACCTATAGGTGAAAACCTCTTCGAAGGCACCAACAGAATCCGACTAGGTCAAAAATCCTTTAGGGTGGTGTAGGTCGAAGTTGAAAAGAAAAGAAAAAAATCAAGAAAAAATAAAATAAAATAAAAATAGGATAAGTAATAAAAGTAATAAAATATTAAGGAATAATTTAAGAAAATCAATAAACAAGTCAATTATTGGAATTAGGTACAAAAATATTTCGGAACAACAAGCTACATGACCAACTCGAACCACCAAAATCATTCATTCAAGCCTACCATATTCAAATATGAGAAGAGAAGGAGGTCCTTGGTCATCATTCAAGCCATTCAAAGAAGAAAAACATAAACCTAGCACAAATTCAACACTAAGGCAAGACCTGCACCATCTCCTAAATAAACAGACCAGTCAATCGATAGAAAGAGAAATACTTCATCGAGTCAAGCATGAAACCCAACAATCAAGCAACTGTAAACTTTACAAAGAAAGAGAGTGAGAAAAGTACAACTCAAGCGAGCGCGGAAATCATAATTCAAGCTAGCGAGATCACTTTCAAACAATTCAACAAAGAGAACATGACTTTCAAAAATAAAATAGCCATCGAGTTGACAAAACAAAGCCAATCGACTTGCGTAGACGATTCGACCAGAGATCGTCGATCCAATGGAAGAACTGGCCCAACCAGATCATGCAAGCAAGTAAAGTAATATAATTTGACCATGTCAGGCAAACTCCCTGAAAGAATAAAATCGACTTATTCGAAACAACTAGCTATCGGGAGTACATTGACACATTTAATCCCTGATGGGACAAGTTTGACTACCACTATGTCGTCGATGTAGTTTTCTCTTCACACGAATAAGAATTAACAACCACCATAACTCTATATGCACGTGAATATATGGCATCGATGAATGAATTAATGTCACTCCTCCATCTTCCACCTATTATTATAGAGGAGGCATACAAATTTGTTTCACTATTGTTCACACCTGAGCATATGAGTAATCAAAGAATTGAAAGTGAAGCCGCACATTCTACTCCAAAATTTCATAATTCTAACTCTCAACCTAATCAATGGAAAACCACAACTATGCAAAGGATGAGAGGCTAGGTCGTAGACTCTTTGGTGGAACCAAGAACAAAATCTAAATTCAACATAGTGGGTGTAACTAAGCTGGAAGCATGCATGCAAAATATTCGTGGGAATAGAATATAAGAAATTGATTGGTCACAAAACTGACAAAATTTCACTGCGTGGGGAATGAAATTTGGTGCATGGAAGAATGAAAGAGATTTCTTAGAGTGGGAATGGATCCAACACTTCTTTGGCACACCACAGGTTACAGAGCTCGACTGTTGGAAAGAGGAAGCCCCAAATTTCCCAGTGAATCAGTACCATAACAAGCATCTATGTCTAAAATTACCATTCATAATCACTGGAGGAATAATACATATTGTCACTGGAATCCCACATGGGGGTACTCCTATCACAAAAACCCTAAATTCCAACGAATGGATTTAGTTCCTCAAAGGGGGAACCTTAGTAAAAAATTAAAAGGGTTTATTAATTAATAGAGTAACCAACCTCAGGGAAAAATGGATATATGTGATAGTCTCCTCGTGATTCACGGCTATAGGTCGAGCTTCAGTCATGAATCTTACAATGTTGGAACCCATTGGAAAAATAATTCAGTCGGGGGCACAATTTGACTGGGCGGACCACTTAGCTGCACTAATCAAAAGCAATTGCAAGGAGTGTCAAGAAAATGGTTGGGCCATTAATTTTCCATCCTTGCTATTCTGGCTCGCCATGAGCCAATTCATCCCATTCGGGGAACCTGCGTTCACTTTAAGACATATCCCGACCATGGAAAACTACAAACGTTTTTCACCAGGCGCAGTCGAGTCATCAAACTCTCTTCCAACTGAGGTAATGTTTAAAAATTGGGTAAAAATTTTGAAAAATGTATCACACAAGTTGAGAGTAGAGCAAAAATTCCAACATAATTTACACTGAAGTTCCACATCCAACTAAGCCTTGACTCCACCAAGCTCTGGTGTGGAATCAGTGCGGGGATGAAACCAGAAAAACTAGAGTATTAGCCAATGAAGTATCAATTTTTCCAGGAGCTTGATAGACAACTGGGGTTTGAAACTCCGATCCCACCAGAGGTGTCGATCAACAAAACAACCATTTTAACACCCTTGACTAATGGATAACATGAGGAAGAAAGAGAAGTGACCCTCTATACAATTCCATTTGTCTCAAATTTAGACATGGAAGGAGGAATCCCAACTAATAATACTCTGACTAAGAGAAAACAACAAGAACAAACAACAAGGGGAAAATAGGTTTTCGACATGGATGTAGCTATGGAGGGAGTATACATCATTTGTAGAGAATTATTCTAAGTAAATACCACGTTGATATTTGATGGCCCTCTGATAAAGGAAAATTTCCTCTCTGTTACAAACAAAATAGTTCAAAAGATCAAGACATAGGAAAAACAGTCTCGACAGGATAAAGTTATCACAAGAAATATTTTGAAGTCAAGTATTGGACCGCAATTTCAAGAGATGGTGGCATAATTAAATGTGAAGAAGGTTGAATCAAGAAAAACCAAGGAAGCTCTTGACAAGCAAATGGAAATGATGAGGCATAAAAAACAAAGACTAGATGACCAACATGATCAAAGTACAGGTCGATTAACTCCATCCGCATCACAACCGGTCAAAAATCACTAGACCCGACCCAAGTAAGAATCTTATTATAATGAAACAGTGCACAAATATAAGCACAATAAACCTTACAAGGGAATCATCACCACCTAAGGATACACCAATTATCAACGAAACAATAGAAAAAAAGTAGGTGGAAAAACATAAAAAGAAATCAAGGAAAGGATGTTGACAAGTATCATAAGATGAAACCATTTCAGATTCCCCTCCTAAAAATAGTAATCAAGGAAGTGAAACGCACTTGGGGTCGGAAGACATCAACCAAAATTTACAAAATGAATCTGCCAGGAAGCACACCATAGTTGAGTCAAATCCACTAGATAATTTGAATCCACTCAACTCCACCCAACCTGAAGTCGGGCCCAATAAAGAAAGTGAGTCAGTTCATCCCGACCTAGTTCCAGTAGCAAGAAATCCAAAGAATACAAAAAGAGATACAACTACAAACACTCAGGGGTCAGTACACACCATCCCTACACAAAATCCAGTTGGTACAAAACCTATTACAGTCTCATCTGATGCTTAACCCCCCAGAAAAATCTATGAAAGAATGATAGAAAATCTAGACGAAGAAGCAGTATAAATAGGAGCAATCAACCTACCATAAAAAGGATCAAAGAAACAAAGATAATAATGCAGGTATAGAATATGCTAAGGATGGAAAATCCCCACCAGAGAATCATCCTCTAGGAAGTCTGCACAAAGATAAGTTAGATCCCCCAGAAAAAAATGACAGGAAGGGCCCTGACACACAACTAGAAGTAGGGTATACTAATGAGGAAAATTAGGGAAATGATGGTACAGATAAAGGCAACAATGCAGATATAGAAAAGAAGAGCCTAAGAAGAAAAGGTAACACAAAATAAGAAGAAACAAACAATCCATTAGAAAGACAGTTCTTCAAAAACAACTACCTTTACATCCTTTAGGCCAGTCGGGTAAAAAGAGCCACCTGCAAAAATAGTATTTGACCCCGCAGTCACATCTGACAAATAGGTGATAGATTTATATAATGAAGTTAGCAAATAAGCGACCAACATATGGAAGCGAGCCATGAAGAATAACACTCGACTTATCGCAAGGAGAAACAGTGAGAAACAAATACTGAAAGGTTGTGCATTGCTCGCCAAGGAGAAATTGGGCATAGATCATTCGACAGAGGGAATCGACCCATTGGAAGTGATTAAAAGGATAGTCAAAGTAGTCATTGATTCAAGTGAAAATAATAAACTGGAAATTCAACACATGAAGTGAGAAAATAAGGAAATCAGGTAGTTGCATAATCAAACAATTAGAAATAATCAAGACGTAATGGCCCAACAAACAAAAACAATCTTACATGTTGAGTATGGAAATTTAAAAGAATTACAACAACAACCAAAATTTGTCACTTCACAGGTAGACACTTTAAACACGATGCTTAGTAATTGGACCTCATATTTCTCCCCCACTTACAACAAATTGAAATCCCATAAGTCAATGACTATTGATTTGAGATTGGCACGACTGCACACAATTGACAAAAAATCCAAAATGGCCATTTCAAATCACATCACCAAAGAAAAGGCAGTCGAGGAAGAGCTAGCTAAATAAGAGAAGGATTGGCCAAAGGAAGCAAAAAAAGCTCAAATCGCAGGGGAAAAATCCATCAAACACCTTGAACAGGTCAAAGGGAAAACTACAAACATTTTTCACCAGGCGCAGTCGGGTCATCAAACTCTCTTCCAGCTGAGGTAATGTTTAAAAACTGGGTAAAATTTTTGAAAAATGTATCACACAAGTGGAGAGTAGAGAAAAAATGCCAACATAATTTACACTGAGGTTCCATATCCAACTAATCCTTGACTCCACCAAGCTCTGGTGTGGAATCAGTGTGGGGGTGAAACCATAAAAACTAGAGTATTAGCTAACGAAGTATCAATTTTTCCAGGAGCTTGATAGACAACTGGGGTTTGAAACTTTGATCCCACCAGAGGTGTCGATCAACAAAACAACCATTTTAACACCCTTGACTAATGGATAACATGAGGAATAAAGAGAAGTGACCCTCTGTACAATTCCATTTGTCTCAAATTTAGACATGGAAGGAGGAACCCCAACTAAGAATAATCTGACTAAGAGAAAACAACAAGAACAAACAATAAGGGGAAAAGAGGTTGTCGACATGGATGTAGCTATGGAGGGAGTATACATCATTTGGAAAGAGTTATTCTAGGTAGATACCACATTAAGCTTTGATGACCCTCTGATAAAGGAAAATTTCCTCTCTGCTACAAACAAAATAGTCCAGAAGATCAAGACACAGGAAAAACAGTCTCGACAGGATAAAGCTATCACAAGAAATATTTTGAAGTCGATTATTGGACTGCAATTTCAAGAGATGATGGCATAATTAAATGTGAAGAAGGTTGAATCAAGAAAAACCAAGGAATCTCTTGACAAGCAAATGGAAATGATGAGACATAAAAAACAAAGACTAGATGACCAACATGATCAAAGTACAGGTCGATCGACTCGAGATGCATCACAACCGGTCGAAAATCACCAGACCCAACCCAAGTAAGAATACTATTATAATGAAACAGTGCACAAATATAAGCACAATAAACCTTACAAGGGAATCACCGTCACCTAAGGATACACCAATTATCGACGAAGCAATAGCAAAAAAGTAGATGGAAAAACATAAAAAGAAATCAAGGAAAGGGTGATGACAAGTATCATAAGATGAAACCATTTCAAATTCCCCTCCTAACAACAGTAATCAAGGAAGTGCAACGCACTTGGGGTCAGAAGACATCAACCAAAATTTACAAAATGAATCTTCTAGGAAGCACACCATAGTCGAGTCGAATCCACTAGATAATTTGAATCCACTCGACTCCACCCAACCTGAAGTCGGGCCGAGTAAATAAAGTGAGTCAGTTCATCCCGACCTCCAGTAGCAGGAAATCCAAAGAATACAAAAAGAGAGAAAACTACAAACACTCAGGGGTCAGTACACACCATCCCTGCACAAAATCCATTTGGTAAAAAACCTATTACAGTTCCATCTGATGGTTAACCCCCCAGAAAAATCTATGGAAGAATGATATAAAATCTAGACGAAGAAGCAGTATAAATAGGAGCAATCGACCTACCATAAAAAGGATCAAAGAAACAAAGATAATAATGCGAGTATAGAATATCCTAAGGATGGAAAATCCCCACCAGAGAATCATCATCTAGGAAGTCCGCACAAAGATAAGTTAGATCCCCCAGAAAAAAATGACAGGAAGGGCCTTGACCAACTAGAAGTAGGGGATACTAATGAGAAAAATTAGGGAAATGATGGTACAGACAAAGGCAACGATGTAGATACAGAAAAGGATAAAGAGCCCAAGATGAAAAGGTAACACAAAATATATAAGCTAACACAGAATAGAAAAGGTAACACAAAATAAGAAGAAACAAACAATCCATTAGAAAGACAATTCTTCAAAAACAACTGCCTTTACATCCTTTAGGCCAGTCGGGTAAACAAAGCCACCTGCGAAAATAGTATTTGACCCCACAATCACATCTGACAAATAGGTGATAGATTTATATAATGAAGTTAGCAAATAAACGACCAACATATGGAAGCGATCCATGAAGAATAGCACTCGACTTATCGCAAGGAGAAACAGTGAGAAACAAATCCTAAAAGGTTGTGCACTGCTCGCCAAGGAGAAATTGGGCATAGATCATTTGACAGAGGGAATCGGCCCATTGGAAGTGATTAAAAGGCTATTCAAAGTAGTCATTGATTCAAGTGAAAATAATAAACTGGAAATTCAACACATGAAGTGAGAAAATAAGGAAATCAGGGAGTTGCATAATCAAACAATTAGAAACAATCAAGACATAATGGCCCAACAAACAAAAACAATCTTACATGTTGAGTATGGAGATTTAAAAGAATTACAACAACAACCGAAAGTTGTCACTTCACAGGTAGACACTTTAAACACGATGCTTAGTAATTGGACCTCATATTTCTCCCCCACTTACAACAAATTGAAATCCCATAAGTCAATGATTATTGATTTGAGATTAACATGACTGCACACAATTGACAAAAAATACAAAATGGCCATTTCAAATCACATCACCAAAGAAAAGGTAGTTGAGGAAGAGCTAGATAAATAAGAGAAGGATTGGCTAAAGGAAGCAACAAAAGCTCAAATCGCAGCTAAAAAATCCATCAAACACCTTGAACAGGTCAAAGGGAAAACACAATAAGCAAAGCATAACTTTGACTCTGGGTCAACTATAGTACATGAAGCTCTTTTTACAAATAAGCTTGATTTTCTAGGAAAATTGAAATCAGTGGGGATCAAAGCATAGTACTCCATAGAAGATGAAGAAAACTGAGGTACTATGAGGCTTCCCAACAGGTATGTCTTTGACCACATGTTGGTCTCTAATTTTAGTCTTCAAAACTATCCTTTATTGTTGTTTTAGGAAAACAAACAGTCAAGTACTTTTGTGCTCATAATTTGATGGTTAAGTGTTCTTTGAGGTGCCCTTACAAGTTTTTTTGAACCGGTAGCTAGCACATGCAATATAACTCAAAACAACTAACACTCCTCTAGATCTTTACAAATCTTAAATTCTTATCTAAACACTAAGTATGCATGAAATTTGGACACAAGTATTTTTGGTCAACACGACCCTGGATAAAAATCCCCCAGGGAAAACCAATTTAGAATGAAAGTATATATAATTGATGTCTAAAGCATGAGATAAAACATGTATGCAAATACAATGGAACTCGATACAATAGCAACTCCTCTCGAGATTATTTGGAGTTCCAAGAAGAGATATGCGCCCAAACTTAGTACGCCCTCTTCCTTTGTTACCTATCTCACTAAAATAATGTCCCCTTGACCCTCTGAGCTCTGATGAAAAATCCCTTTCACACAAAGAATCTCTTGTGTTCTACCTCTCCACTAAAACTAGGAGATTCATGATCGTCCAAGTATTGTTAGTGCCTAATAAGCAAGCATCCTCCTCCTCAAGTGTGCCCTCCTCAAAGAAAATGCATACACCAAAAATAAATGAGGGTCTAAGCCTCCATGATCCCTCCATGGAAGGGGGAACCCAATATTCCCTCATCCAATTCCTCCATCATCATCCTCTTGCTCCTCTCAAAATTCTCTTGGTTAACAAACAAATGAATGGGCCTCTCATTTCCCCTTGCACGCCTCTTGAACCTCAATAAGGAAACCTAAATTATGGATGGCTAGGATCACCCCACGCCATCTCTAATCAATGGTTGAGATTTATCCAAAATAATATCAACTCAAAACCCACTTTGGGTTAAGTTCCCTAAGTTCACTTTATGTCCCCTCATTCACTCACTTAGTGAATAATTAGTCACTTTAGGCTAAAATGAAAAAAATTCACTTATGACTTAAATCTCCTAAGTCAAAGGGAAATTAGACACAAAGTACAAGGCACAATGATACAAAAATCTCCCTCCTATGGTTAGAGGCCCAAAACCACAAGGGGATCACTTTCCAAGGTACCCAAATATCAACAGAAGAATGACAGATATTCTCACAACATTTGCAGAAAACAACTCCAAGCATATATCAAACAACATTCAAGGGGATACCGCAACAACCACTAGAACAGTTAGGGGCTACATCAACATATCTAAAATTCCAGTTCTTCAATCCTACACAATCTGAGTTGAATATTCTGACCACCAATCATTATTCCTAAGAGTCACAGGTGCCCATAAAAAAAACACCACTGCCACCTAATGTGCAACTGCATGAATGGATAATCTCTGAAGAAACTAATGGATAGACAATGCAGACAGAAAAGCTTCCATAATCAAGCAATCAGTGCTAAAACAAATTTTGAAGTACCAATCAACAACAAATATTCATACTTCTTCTCACTCCCAAATTCTCTCTCTAATTTTCAAAATGATGTAAACCATTAGTGAAAACCTCTTCGAGGGTACCAATGTATTTTGTCAAAAATTTCAAATGTAATAGCCACACTCTCCTCTTACTCATGACGAGCAAGGAATTGAGGGGAGGGGATATGTTTTATGGGCTAGTGGGATCTGTTGACTAGACCTGTCAGTCGAACAACCAAGTTGACTATAGAAGTCGGTTAGGGAAGTTGGTCGAACAGACAGTTAGAGTTGACTGACCAGTTAGTTAATAAGTGTAATTGACTGATAAATTTAGCTATGTAATGGAGAAAGAGAGGTTGTTTTATTTATCTAATAAAATGCATTGATGGTTCTCCCACTTCTTGTGTATGATTTAATGTGTCTCTATGTGTAATTGTATATGATTTTATAAGATATGTTTCTCTATGTAAGGATCCACTCGTAACTTCTCATACTTTCCCCCATACTACAACAACATGCATTTTATCATTTTTGTCAAGAAAAGAAAAAAATACCATTTAATTGCATCAATTTCATCAATTTTGTAAAGAACATAAAATAACATCATTATATTGCATGCCTTGACCTAGAGATAGGTTTGTATTTTTTTTACCAAAATCCCCCACTATTGAAACAAGTACAACCAACCAAGAATGACAACAAGTTGATTACGAGACAAACTCCAAGAGGAAGTAGAAATTTTTGTAAATTTCTTAGAAGATGGAGTAGGAATTTTTTTTTATTTCTTAGAAGGAGGAGGATCCCCATCTCACTACATAATGGTTGATGATGTAGACCAAAATATGAAATATGAAATATGAAATATGAAATATGAAATATGAAATATGAAATATGAAATATGAAATATGAAATATGAAATATGAAATAGAAATATGAAATATGAAGTATGATAACACAATCATCTAACTCTACAACCCTTACTAAGAATGAATTAGGAATATTATTAGAATATATGAAAATTGATATTTTTCACTTACTATCCATGCACATGGAGACATTATAGATAAACAAAAATCAATAAGAAGAGGAAAGGACTCTAGCCATTTTTGTATCCTAAATGCACAAAGAAAAACCCTAGAAATGAATGCCCACTCGATACTATAGAATTTTATGAAATTTGTTAAGATCCGTAACCAAATAAAAAGTGTCCTTCCTTTCCAAGTCTCAAGTCTACTTATTAGGGTGCTAAAGAGAATGTGGAGCCATTATGCTTCATCAATCAAAGGAGACAAGGACTACCTAATCCATTTTAACTAGGTGTTCCCTACACTCATCCTTAGTATTTTGGTGGATATAGCTCACAATTTCATACTAAACCTTGGGATCCCCCTAATCAACCTACCTAGCCCATGAAAAACCAATGGCAATATCATAATCAATCCCAACTATTCAATATATCCTACCAACAATTTCCATTCCAATATTTAATGTAAAACCATCAGTGGACTAATACTCCACAAGGACAGAGACCTCTAAACCAACAATAATAAACATTGATCCCCCCTCCTCCACAACAAATAAATGCTTCCATAGGCATTTTCCAACAACTATAGTTTCTTGCCTAACTAGATCTTAATATAAACAATAGGAATGTCCAACCAGTGTATAACAATGAGATGACACACTAAGCCTACTCCATGGATCTTTAAGAAATCAATATTAGATTAGGTAATATACTAAAAACCCATCCTCTCACTACCAAAGATATAGAATACATAAGTTTTGAGAGAGAGGAAACTTGACCACAATAAAAACCTATCCCTCGAAAAGTACCACCATATCTTGAAAGGATAGACACAAAAAATACCTACACATCCTTAGAAAATTACCTCCTAGGAGAACTCAAGAACCTATGTGTTAAAATTCCTCTCCTCCAAGCCATTAATAATGTTTCTATATACGAAAATTCATCAAAGATGAATTCCTTAAGAAACTTGTAAGGAAGAATAAGGACTCTCCTACAATCAATGTGATAGGCCAACTAGCAAACCTCATGCTGGGAAGAGTATTTGTCCCAAAGTACTTAGATCCAAGAAGCCCTGCAGTAGATGTCTACATAAACAAAAGTGTCAACCAATACACCTTGATATACATAGTTTCATCCATTAATGTCATGGAAAAGGACATTATTCTTGGACTATACCTTCAAGGATTGCTAAGACACACACTTATTGTACTCCAACTAGTAGACATATCAATTGTGAGTCCTAAGGGAGTACTAGATGATGTAATGGTGTCTATTGATTCATGGGAGTATCCAAATAATTTCATATTTATTCAAACCAAGTATAAGCTTAATGGATACCCTCTAATCCTATGAAGACCTTGGTTGGCTACAACATATGCATATATCATGTATAGGGTAGGGAATATGACCATCACCAATGGTTAATATAAAAAACAATTTGTCCTCTACCTCCCTTCCAAGCCAAAAATTGAAGAAAAAATTATTGTGGGTAGGAGAGAAAGAAGAATTAAAGATTTTTCAGACAATATTATACCTTCTTATCACCATTGAAACAATGTTATCCATGCAAAACTCAGATGATGACACTTTCATCTCCAATTTCATACAAAATTTGTACCCTGCTAATGTGAAGTTAATGATTTTGATGGATATGAATATCCACAATAGTCTAAATCTTGTGTTGATTTGAAAGAGATTTTATGGATAGATTTACTCAATACCAAGATTAACAAAACAATAGTTAAAATAATGGAAACTTATCCTTCAAAAACTCTAAAAATCAATGTTAGCTTGATTGTTGAAGAGAAAAAATTGTTGGTTGTCCTTAAGAAACATACTGCAACATTTTTATGGGACTAAAAGGACATGAAAGGAATTCATTTGGAAATTTTTACTCATCAAATTTACATAAAGGATGAATTTGTGTCCATTAGACAACCTCAAAGAAGAATGAACCATGCTTTAAAGGACATTGTGAAAGGAGAACTACAAAAAGTATTCGATGCAGGATTCATTTATCCTATTTTTTATAGTGAATGGGTCTCACCCTTATAAATTGTTCCTAATAAGAATGGAAAATGGAGAGTGTGTGTGGATTATAGAGCACTCAACAAATCCACTAGGAAATTCCATTTCACCCTACCTTTCATTGACCAACTACTAGATGTCCTAGAAAGCAACAAGTACTTCTCATTCTTAAATGGATTTAATGGGTATAATTAGATTTAAATCAGCCATGGGGATCAAGATAAAACCAATTTTGCTTATCCTTCGGGAACATTTTCCTACAAGGTCCTTCCCTTTGGCCTTTGCAATTCTCTTGAAAATTTCCAAAGAGTTTTCTTGAACATATTTTCAAACCTCATCTGTGACACTGTGGAAATCTACCTTATAGAAATTCCTTCCAAGAAGCAATCTAAAAAAATTGAAAAAGTATTAAAGAGGTGTGAATAAATGAAACTCTCACTCATCCATGTGAAATGCAACATCCTTATGAGTGAGGTAGTTGTCTTGGTTCACCATATCTCCTCTAGGGGGATTGAAGTAGAACAAACCAAATTGAACATCATTGAATACGTGCATACACATAAAAAGAAAAAATATTTAAGGATTTTCCTTGGTCATGCAAGATATTATAGGAGGTTCTTAAGAGACTTCAGTAAACTAGACTCCCCCTTTCTCTCTCTGTTATTCAAGAATAATGAATTTTGTTGGAAAATAGAATGCCAAAAAGTCTTTGAGAATATTAAAGAAAAAATCATAATATCCCTTGTATTGCACAATCCTAAGAGGGACTTTTCATTCATACTAATGCATTTGACAAGGCATTAGGGGTAGTTTTAGGCTAGAAAGAAGACAATATTCCCTTTGCAAATTATTTTATAGAAAAAAATTATTTGGTGTATAGTTGAGTTATAATGTCATAGAGAAAGAGTTTCTTGCAATTGTTTATGCCATTAACAAGTTTAAACACTACATTACTAGATATCCAGTCTTTCTGCATACAAATCATATTGACATTAGGTATTTAATGAACAAGGTTGCCATTAATGGTATAATCATTGAATTACTTTATTGTTGAAATAATTTTATCTCATAATACTTGACAAACATGAAAAATAGAATGTTGTTTCATATTTGTTACCAATAGTAACCAATGCTCTAGATGATGATGTAGTAGATGACAACTTTTCAAATGAACATCTCTTTGCAATCTCAATATAAACACCCTAGTTTTCTAGCATATCCAACTATTTATCCATAGGGAGGTTTCCTCAACATTTCATGTATAGAGAGTGCTACAACGTCATTAGGAAAAGTGACACCTATGCTTGGATTAAGGGTCATTTGTTCAAACTTGGGCCTGATCAGATTGTGAGAAAATGCATTAGGTAAGATGAGACACATTAAATCCTCCATTCATTTCATGATGAACCCCTTGGGAGTCACTATGCAGTAAAGAAGATATCTTACAAAATATCACAAGCTGGATACTATTGCCTTTCCCTCCACGGATATGCTCAGTACTATGTCTCTCACTATGATAAATTCCAAAGGATGGAAAAACTTACCAAAAAAGATGAAATTCCATTGTAGTCTTAGGTTTTGGAATATTTTGACAGGGGGGGCTTGGACTTTGTACATCCCATTTTCCCTCTATTGACACAGGAAAAATTCCCTTCAATAGACAAGGGTACTCCCTGATATAAAATCCCAATCAGACTTCACATTATCTGGAATAGGACTCCCATCTTGATTCTTGCCTAACCACCATTATTGGGATGAGTGGGTATGAGTTGTTTCAGAATGTGAATGATGCAAACATGAACTAAACTAAATGCATAAATTAAGTATAATATATCATATCCTAGCTAGGAGTGAACTATATAAATAATGAAAAGGTAGTAAAATCACTAATTCTCGCATACAATCTTACACAATTAGTTGCCAAAGGGAGACAATTATTAGTAATATATGAACAAATGCATGCACATAATATTCTGCGGCAATAAATCATTCAAATCTATCTATTCATCATCTCAGAAAAATGATATTATAAAATAAATGCACTGCAAAGCTACAACATTCACACAAGAGTAGTTTATGAAATGAGAAAGCTATGTAACCTTACAACATTCACAGTGATCATGAATTAACTGGAAAAATGTTCACAGCAAAAACCTTACCAGAACCATATTTCCTCTCCTCTAAAATGGCCTTGAGGGATTCTTGTTATTCAAATTTCAAAAATAGTTCTCCAAATTACAAAATTTAAGAGACCGTTCAAAGTGGGTTCTCTTTGTCATATACAGTTCAGTTTGTAACTATTTCTTGAAGCTTCTTAAATTCCCCAATGACAATTAGAACTATTGATTTTACCTATCTTGTTTCTTTCCTACTTTACAATTCAGAATGCATCTCATGGTTCCTCCTTGCCTTTGTCCCTAATGTAGGCTTCCCATACTTCATGACAAGTGGAGATCAATATCACCCTAGTGAACAACATGCTTTCTAGAGTAACTTCATAAAATATTGAACTTTGGGATAGAGTCTTCATATCCCTTTTTAGTGTGATCCAGAAAGAGTGAATTAAATTTTGATATTTTTGAAGGTACTACCAAATGTTCAATCATTATGGTGCTAGTCACTCTTTGAGGGATCCTTGAAGCCAGTTGGAATGCATGGATTCTTCCAACTCCATTTGAACTTGGTCATATTTCCTAGGCTTGCCTAGATCACCAATTTTAGGCAAGTTTCACTTGGTTGCAATTCTGGTGGCTGTTGTTTGTAACCTTGTGCACATATTGAGGGAGTTTTAAAAATATCTCTCTAGTATCTTCCTTTTTCTTTGGAAATTGGTGAGAGATACATAGTTTAACTAACTTTATCTAATAGTCATCCTTAGGAGGCTTGCATAAGCATCAAGGTTCTCCTCTGCCCATTTCTTCATTTCATCCATATCCATTCTAATTCTGATGAATTCATAATTCTTCATTTTAGCTTTGTCTAGTAGTGATGTTATATGAGCAGCTATTTTTTGAAATTCTTGCATGTCAGTATATAGTTTATTAGCTAGGTTTTGGAACTCCTTCCTAACTTCACTGAAACGTATCCTAAATTTAGTGATGTTGGTCCTATCACTTTTGTAGAATCTCACTTCTTCTTCTAGTCTACTAATGTTTTTTTGCAGTCTTCGATCTCTTGGACCATGTTCTTGAGATTTTGTTTAGAGGCTTGTGTGAATGCTACACTTGTTGAAGTGATAACCAAGGGATTATCTCTGATTTCTTCAACTACAATTGTCTCTATAGTGATTGAAAGTGGGTAAATTACATAAATGGGAATTATTTTCATGCTCTGTTGAATGATTTTGTATACCTCTTTTCCTTCTCTGGGTGAGGAAAACTGATCAAATGCCAGAGGCATTCCACATTCTCTCACTTATGGTTGTGTCTTTGATGAAGAAGCCTGATCTCTTCCAAATTCTCTTCTTGCCTCTTCAAAAGTCTGCTCTTCTTTCCTTGGATCAAATAATTGTTTTTTTTCTATAGCTCTTCTGACCCTTGATTCTTTTGAAGTCTTCCCTGGGGTCACTCTATCCTATCTCGTAACATCACCTCCTCTAGTGATAACAGCAACTCTGGGATCCTCTCTGTGAGGTTCTACTGATATCAGTTTTACTTTTTGGTTCCCTCCTCTTCTCTCCTGGAGTTTGGCTAACAGTGTTGGACAATCCTCAATAACATGTTCGAATGAGTTGCAGTAGTTGCAAGTGGTACAAGGGTTCTGACAATCTCTTTCCAAATGACCAGGCTGTGCACAGTTATAACAAATGATCTGACCTCGACCTTGACCCATGCCTCCTCCTCGTCCTCTTCATTTGAATCCACCGCAAGGGTTGAAGTTTCCTCTTCCTGGGGAATTAAACTTCGTAGTATTTCCATCCTGTTGTACTTCGCCTTGAATCTTATATGTATCTCTTGACCTTTCATGCAAGAGGTCATAAGCCCTACAATCCTTCTCGTCATGCCCCACATATTTACAGAATGTGCAGTAAATATTGGTAAGTGTCTGGACATATGTAATAACATTCACCAAAGCGATGTTTATTTTGGCATACCTCGCACCAGGGTAGAGTAACCTGCTTCAAAGGGCTCAGATCTCCAGAGGCCAAGTATTCATGATATAGGGGATAGTGTTCCTTATCATGGCCTTCTGATTTTCATCTGATACACTAGATGTCTTCTCTTTTATATTTTCCCTTATCTTTCTTCATATATTCAACCTACAGAGATAAGCTAGTTATCTGACTCAAAATTTGACTCATACCTGAGTTGGATTCTCCCATAGGGGATGATTCTAGTTTCATGGCAATCTCCAGTGCCTCGGCATGCGAAGAAACCTTCTGTTGCATCAGAGGAACTTTGATGTGTGGTAAGAGGGCAACAATGAACCATTCCTTAGTCTGCTCATTTGGAATCTGAAAACTCAAACGGCCTGTCAAGGTCTTAAACCTCTGATCAAATTCCTAAACAGGTTCAGCTACTCTCTGTTTGATTTCTTTCAATTCTGTAATGCATTGCGACTCTGACTTGGGTTTCTTGAATTCTGCACTCAACGAAATCTTAATGTCGTTCAGTGGTTTAGGTTGTGCAATTCCTTTAACAAACTTCATGTACCAGCTCAGTGCGCAGTCTCTCAAGGTAGTACTAAACTGAGCTCTCTTAACAAATCCGTCATTGAATTGCTTGATACTCCATACATGTTCGCATAAGAACCAGTGTTGATCGGGATCTTCAGATCCATCTCCTCTAAATATAGGTAGCCTCATTTCATATGCCATAGATATTCCTAGGTTTCTTGACTGAGTATGTACTAAACTGCTGGTAACAATGCTCTGAGTGCTCTGATAACTCAAACTACTTTGGTTACTTAATGTTGCTAGAACAACATGAGGAGTAATAGTACTTACTTCAACGGTCAGTGCAGTTCCTGAAGTTTCTGACTCTTCTCGGCGACGTTCTTCAGTCTTCTCTTCCTCTGCCCTAGCGGATCCTGAATTTTCCTCGTTCAATAAATCTTCTTCTTCTCCACTGTAGAACCCTTTGTCCTGTGCTAATGGTTTGTGGCTCTACCCAAACAGGTTTACCAAAGGAACCTCTCTGAAGGTTCTCCCATTGTGTGTGTGTCCAACCTCTGTGTCATTGTTGTTGTCTGAATTCTTGAACATTAGTATTTCAATCTGACCAATTATTCTATCTTCAAGATGTTCTTCTCATGCAATAGCATCTTGATCTTCAACTTCAAAAAGTGTAAAAAAATTTGTCTTGGTCCCTTAAAGAAATACTCTTTGCTTGGCTATATGACTCTACTCTGTCGATAGAAAACTCGGTAATGTACCCTCCTATAGTACTATCAAACCAGTGATCTACTATTCTTGACACAGCATTATCAACTCTCTTGACCTTCTTGATCAGCACCAACCTCCAAACCACAGGTGGTCTAGATATGATTCCAAACCGGGTATCTGCTAGTCTGGCTAACCACTTGTATAACTCCTTATGAATTCCTCCAAAGAAAATCTCGTGTATATCAGTAAATATATAGCTTCCCAACCAATCCTCTGTACAATATTAGGGTTTTTGTTGTGAGCTTCAGCGAATTTCTTCTCTTGTTCTTCTATCCACTTCTGAATCTTTGTCTTCGATGGAAACCACCTTGACATTCCCTCAAGAAGATCATGGACCCGGCAACAGAACCATTTGTTGGCACATGGGAAGACCCAAGGTTCAAATCTAACAGCACACCAACAAGCCCTAACTAATGTCCCTTTCGGCAACACCTGTGGAGCAGATGCAGTCTCACCCGAAATAGCAATAGGGGGTTGCAGGAGACAGGTGTCTACAACCAAAGGAAATTCAAAGTGGGTCCAAAAAATCAACACACAGAGCTCTAGTTATTCTTTACCAACTTAAGTCTACTTCGTACAATATATCTCGGATCTATCACAACAATGCATCAACAGTATAATATACAGCCATTAACACAACATCAATCACACATAACAACAAGATATACGTGGTTGACCCTCTCCCTAGGGCTACATCCACAGAATTTCATTTCTTGATATATTAAGATGAAAACATATAGTTCTCTCTGCGCACTTAGCTCGCATATCTCTCTCTCTTTCTCTTCGTCTCTCCCCCCCTCTGCACCCAACTGTAGGGTTGATCTTCACACCCAGCTGAAGATCTTACAATACAAGAATATTCTCTCAACACAATACTCTCCTCACGCGACAACAATAATCACTCAACATCAACAACACACTCTACCTCAAACAAACCCATCCCAGGTCCTCTAGACCTTTATGTATACATTACAATGACTCCCAGACAACCTTAGACCGAAGTCCAAGTGTCAAAACCCTAAATGCCAAAACCATAGGTGTCTAAAACCCTAGGTCCACTTGACTCGCATTTTCAGGGCTTCGCCAGCGTGTCTTCCCTTCTTTCCCACGAGCTGCTCCAAAGCATCCATTGGTGGCTTTTTCCGCTTGTTGAGTTGTCCACAATCCATCTTCCTTGTTGATATGTCCTCCTCGATCTTCTCGTTCAACGGCTTGTTTTCCCTTACTTCGCTCCTTTTTTTCTGCTTCTTTGACCACTTCGACCCAATCTCAGTCATTGTGCCTTGCGCACAGTTCGTACTTCACCTTTCTTCCTTAATCTTCGCTTTCTTCCATAACCAATGGCCAACAACCCCATAACTAACTAATAAGATTGACTTTCACCTCAAATTGAGAACCTTTGATGCCACAATTTTTTTGAAAACAAATACGAAAATGTAAAGGTTCTTGAATTTTGAAGTCTTGACTTTATAAGAAAGTAATGTCTTGTAAATTTAATTTAAATTATTTGATTAATATGACAATTGATTCCTTCTATGCATGGATTCTTATTAATATTATAAAGGCACTTGTCCAAACACGAGGCTTATTTGACCCATGTGGTTGCGCTTCCTTTTATCTTCAGGAGTTAGATCTACCCCACAAGCAGTGTTCATGAGTGAGGGCACAAGTTGTTTCTCAACTGAGGGGGTTTCCCAAGTGGAGTCCCCAAAGCATAAAAAATGTTAGCAAGTTAAATATAGAAACATAAATAAATAAATAAAGGAGATCGTTAAAAATTAAACCTATCTAAAATAGAATACAACATGAGTGAGCTTAATGGTTAAGAACATGTGTTTCCTCCTAAGAGGTCACAAGTTCAAATATACAGGGGGTAGGGTATGCATCCCTCCATAGACTTTATCAATCAAATCATAACTAAAATTATAGTAATAATGTCCTGTACAATATTTGCAAGAAATGTACATGATTACAAATGATTTTAAAGGTTGCAAATACAAAATATTATGAAGAAGAGTGCAACTTTTCCCTCATGATCCAAGTTCACTTAACCTATCAATCAGTGAGGTAGTGACAAAATGAGCATGTGATGGATAAGTGGGCTCCACCTTCACCTTCTTCTGGCCAGTTGAAACCCAACATCTCCATAGATCCAAGTTTATCTCAAAATAATCCCATCCTTTTATTTAGAAATCCATTCATATAGTGGGAGAGGTTTATTAATATTGATAAGGAGTATATAATGTTGACTATACTAGTAGTGGAATTTTAAAGGTTAGTAACAAAATCTTCTTCAAAATGGTATAAGGGTTAAGCTATGTAGGTAATATATTGATTTTTCTCCCAATGAAAGGGCTCAATGTCATAACAATGCCTCTTTAATGATTAAGACTAATAAGAATATCAAGTCAAATAATGGTCCATGTATCGATGGAAGATTCAACAACAATTGTTGTTCCCACTTACTTGGTTGGCACCCTAGGTTAAGGAGTTACTCAAAATGATTCCAAGATATCTATATCTTTGGTTGATATTTAGGAGTTTGACCAAGGCCTTAAATTATTAATATAAATGCTAAAAATTAAGAATCAATGTAATTTAAACATGAAATGTTTATTTCCTTGATAAAAATGGAAACTTGAGTTGTGATGCAACTATCTATTACAACGTGTCAAAAAACTAATATCCCAAGGAAAAATCAATGAAACAATATATCCAAGGTCGAAGAAGTTAAACATAAGTGCAATCCTGAAATTGGAATACAAAATTAATTAATACAAGAAAAAGAGAAATAATAAAAGAAATTGTTTTTAGATGTTTTGAGCAAACTGTCGATATAAAATGTGAATGGGCATGATAACATCTTGTATATGAGTGTGGTCCAACATTACACAAGCCATAACATGAATTTAGTAGTTGGACTATATATATATATATATATATATATATATATAGAGAGAGAGAGAGAGAGAGAGAGAGAGAGAGAGAGATTTCAAATTCAAATTTATGGGGACTCTAATTTGGTCATTGATTAGATCAATGGTGAAAACAATCTTCAAAATTTGACTCTTTCTCCAATCTTTGAAAAGTCAAGGATTTGAAAGGAAGATTTACGAAAAAAAWTTCAAATTCAAATTTATGGGGACTCTAATTTGGTCATTGATTAGATCAATGGTGAAAACAATCTTCAAAAATTGACTCTTTCTCCAATCTTTGAAAAGTCAAGGATTTGAAAGGAAGATTTACGAAAAATTATTTTCAACACACACATACATATAGAGAGAGATAGAGAGAACTTAATGCCCAAACTAATGAGCTATATGAACAACCTCCAACTCTGAATGTAGAGAGAGAGAGAGAGAGAGAGAGAGGGGGGGTTAGGGTTTTCAAATTCAAATTTATGGGGACTCTAATTTGGTCATTGATTAGATCAATGGTGAAAACAATCTTCAAAATTTGACTCTTTCTCCAATCTTTGAAAAGTCAAGGATTTGAAAGGAAGATTTACGAAAAATTATTTTCAACACACACATACATATAGAGAGAGATAGAGAGAACTTAATGCCCAAACTAATGAGTTATATGAACAACCTCCAACTCTGAATGTAGGTATAATATCTATGAAGGAAGAAAAAAAAGGATGCCAATATCCAAGTATTTTTAAATCCATTTATGTTTAACTCTCAGGGTTGAATACCAGTTACAACAAAAAGGTACAAGCTCAAGGGATTATTGATAAATTAGTTGTTTACTACTTATGTTATGAAGCATTGGAACTCCAAAGGTAGATCAAATTTTGCTCGAAATCCTATATGGTAGTGTATTTTTTATGTATTAGCGAGATGTATTAAATAATCTTATTGTCAAAGAAAAACACTTTTGTTCATTGTGAGGAGCATCTCTAAAGCGCTACTACACACATTACAATAAATATATTTGGTTACTCTTGAAATAGAAATACACACATGGGCATGCATGTATATACTAGTCTAGTGGTTAGCTCAATTGGTTTGAACCAACTAGTTTCAAGGTAGGGATTGTTAAGAGGTCACGAGTTCAAGTCTGGTAGAGTCCCTATGAGTTAGGTGTACACATTGTACTCCGATGACATTTACCTTGACTGTCATTCTCAATTGTGAGGAAGTACCTTGATATATGTATATGTA